>JALBCR010002351.1:0-50000 GCA_030710515.1 Abscondita cerata
GGTATACCAAAATTGTTCAAATAAATTCATTATTACTGGGTGCTCTTCTTTATATAATGTCACTTTAGTATATTTCTTAAAATGATTGACGTATAATGATCAAAGAAATTTTTGCCTGTTCGCCCATCATTTGTACACTGTTAGACCAAAGCTCAAAAACCTGGTCAAAAGTTAAAAAATGTAGATTTTGGACGTTGGTGGTTCAATAGGTTGATATTGGACCTTTGCGGGTAGTAAATGTTTATGGGATATACCTGAGATCGAGACCAGTTCAAACTTGGACCTTAAGTAGACGATATCGACGAAAATAATCTTTTATAGCCCTTTAGTTTACATGAATAGAAAGTTGGCGTGCAGTCGACAGAATTTTTTTCGCATAAATGGATTCTGTTTATTTCTGAGAGTAGTAAAAGGTAACATTGGCTTTAATTTCTATTAAAATAATATTTTAATATAATAATTCTATAAGATTTGATAACTAAAATATAATAATACTTTCCTAAAAAAATTGTGTTTAAATTGAAAATAACTAAGTACACCATCGTGTTTAGTCAAAAATACAACTTCATATGATTTGAAATATTATTCTTAACGAGAAAAGCAAAAATACTGTTGCTATTAGCTGCTCTTCTAGTGTCTGTGTCAAATTATCCAAACACGTGCTATTTATAATTTGTTGCTAAAAAATGTCTTTCCACAACGGGCACCTTTCTTCTTTTTATGTAATTTTGGAGAATATTTTTGTAGACTCATTTCATATCACAAGCCTTCAAAAATTACCAAAAAATTTTGTCTTTTTCTGAATCTATCCCCAAACTTTAGCGATATTCTAACAGACGATACTACGAAACATGCGTCGTCAGGCAGCAAAAATAAAAGTGGTATCTTAATATTTTTTCTACTTTGCGTTCATATTGTAGTTTTTATGATACGCAAACGCGTTTCATAAAATAAATACGGTTTCATAAAATTACACTAAAACGGTGAAAATTTTCTTTTAGTTGGCAATAGTGGCTTAATGTCATTTAATTTTAATCGGATATTTAGAAATGTTTAGCATAACCTCAATGGAATAAAACTAAGTTGAAATTCCAATTTTTAAGCAACACTATAAACATTGTTTAATTATTTTCAGTAAAAGTATATAGACGGTAAGTACTACCTTTATTTGTTATATCAGATTTGCTTTTGATAAAATTGGCGAAGTTAAATATATTATGTTACTGACATAAATAAACTCAAGAGCCTCACCCTATAACATTGTAATTTTGTTTTCTTTTTACAGTACATAAAACTAGAGCACAACACTTTGAAGTGGATGTTACCTTCGGCACGAACAAAAAGATTCTTTGTAACCCTCAAAGATTGTTACTTGTTACAGGCCACTTTGGAGTTCGGTTAACATTCAAAAAGAAAACAAAGCTCTGGAAACATTTTAACGTTTGTAATAAAGATACCATAAGTTCGGTGGTTATTGGAATCTTGGGCTCAAAGAATGCCAACGTTTTTGGAAATAGTTGAACTCTTGTTGTCCTTACGGCATGAAACTCCATTGGCACGTTTACAAGAAACAAATTCTGTGTAATTATTATTTTATATATGTATTATTGAAAGCATGACTTTAATACAAATATGGGTGTTTTGATTAGTAAATTCAAGATTCCAAGTATGTACATTTAATTACATCTAAAATTATTCTTTTGTGAAAATTTGTGTAATGTAATTTAATATTATAATATTGTAAGTGAAGAATAAAAGAAGTATGTTCACGACTGCAAAGTTTCCAAAAGTAAGGTGCGTCTAATAATTTGATTAGGGATTAGTAATGTGTTTTTAAGACGACTAATTTGAATTCTGCGCGACACAATGGTGGGGATACCGGGTATCGTTGTCAAAGTGCACATTCACATGGTTCTAAATTCTATTATGTTTATTATTCTGTAGGTCTTAATTTTTTGTTCTGTCATAAAGGAAGATTTCAGATATAGTTTTTATTTTCTCTGAAAAACAAGTAAACAACAAACTAGAACTCAATTATTATGACTATAAAAATTACAATTATTATAGGAGACGTTAACGGTCACTGACGAAGAATCTTTGCATGAATTACAACACCCGGAACACTCTCATTGGCAGTAAACAATGTTTTGAGTATTTGCATTAGTTGTGGTGATGTCAATAAGAGGATTCTGTGTCGAAGAACTTGGCAAATTAAACTATTATCTGAAGTGGAACAAGAAGGTGGGTTTGCACAAGGCCTAAGCATTTCTGCCACTTCAATTTTCTTACTTAGGGTCGACTCGACATACCCTTCAGCCACAGCAGACGATTTCCATCCACCGTGACGTTTGAGGCTCAGCAAGTCTCCACCCTTATTGGCCAACTGAGTGGCACTCGACCTCCTAAAACAGTGGCCCGTATAAAGTTGTGGATGGGGCAGTTTAAGAAAAATGGCAATTTCTTTTGAGACTTTGCCCATTGTGTTAATTCCAATAGGGTTATTAATGCAACGTCCATTTCTATATGTCAAAAAATCGCTTGTGTGTGGTGTTGGTGGGTCTTAGAGCAACATAAGCATTAATTAATGTAATCCATTTTTTCAGTAATAACAAATTCTCTGGACAAGTTGTTTTTTGTTGTTGGTATGGAGACTATAATGGTGTCGGACTGTAATTTAACGTCATCAGTGGACATGTTTGTGAGCTCATCACGCCTACAGGCCCCGCTGTATCCCATTATCAAGATGACCTAAAATTCATAAAATTCGTTTTATTTAGGGTCAGTTGCACCAAACTCGATTCATTTAAGGGAGTAATGATTGTTTTAAACCACAGTTAAATTTAACTGAGTTTGGTGCAATTGCTGCCTTTACTATTTATATCGGTAGTTATAGAAGTAGTTATTTATGTAGTTTTTAGAAATAGTTATTAGGAGTATAGTTATTTATGTAGTTTTTAGAAGTATAGTTATTTATGTAGTTTTTAGAAGTAGTTATTAAGAGTATAGTTATTTATGTAGTATGTAGTTATTCATTTAGTTATTATTTTTACTAATTTGAAATCGTCATAATTTATACACTTTCTAATAATACAATTATACTTACTTTCATTGCCAAATAAATTTTGTCTTCTGCTTCGTTAATAAATTTACTAATTTCTGAATTCTTCTAAAATTTTGGATTTTTTCGGAGTGTATCCTTCTGAACACCGTTTTAGAAGAGCTTTTAATTTGTAATAATTCGAAATGTCATGATTTAAATGGATGTTTATACACGACTTTAATTGAGAATAAAGACTCCATAAGCTGGATGCTTTGTATTTTTGCCGTTTTAACTCAAAATATGCCAGCATGACGTTTTCAGAAATCGTCGAAATGTTATTCTCTTTGCGCCATTTCTCAAATTCCGTAAAATTTTTTTCATAAGTTGAGCGCGACTTTACTGGAAGCAAATTTTCCATTGTGTTTTGTGCGATTTCTCGTATTTCAGGAGGAGTACTTTCTAAATCATCTTCCATATTTAACAACTTCTTTACACGAATAAAATTTATAATTAACTCTACAGAAAAATTATACTGACGCTTCGAATATATTTATAACCATAGCCGCCTTTAATTGAAAAAAGTGTTGCCAACAGTGACAACCTTAGTGATAAAATTTTTTTTAAAGTTATTTATATTTTACAAAGCCCAAAAACGCAAAGTAGAAAATACTATATGATATCTCGTTTATAAGGCATTTTGTCGCACTTACTTCTTTATGGCACTCCTCGCTGCGCTCGTCGTGCCCTAAACCCGTGCGTGCGCCAAAATGCTTCTTATGAAACTCGTATCATAATATACTATTAACAAAGTGCGTGATTTGTGGTTATTAATGTGGAGAATTTGTGGAATAATCATTTTTATGTTTAAAATATTTCAGATACGCATATTCTGGTAAGTATATTAAACCTTACTTATCTTTTATTTTCAAGCATAATTGATTTTATTTTTCTCCAGGAAAGTACGAGACAAGGTTGGTCAATGTTTTGAAAAAAAGACAACAAAATTGGATTAAACGTCTTGTATTATATTTTAAGGTAACAACTAATGTAGTTATAATGCATGCTGTTTGCGAGTAATTAAAAGAAATGTTTGACGAACATCATTATTTTAACAATAAGTTTTGCGACACCTAGTTTCGACTCGTGTTAACAATCACATATGTAAATGCATTTGCATTAAGCAACTATTTCGACACATATGTAAAAGCAGTTACATAAGTCGATCGATGATTATAACCATCTAAGTGTTATCAAAAGTAAAATCTTGAATCGCCTGCTGTAAGTTCGCAAGAGGTTGTACAATAGCAAACAAACACCGAAAATTACTCATTTGTGGAAAACGGCCAAAGTATTGGTTGTTACAAGGAAAAATGAGTTTGTAATAAATATAACAAGAAAAGTATTTAAGACAATAACCTAATAAAAAATTAAGATGCATTTCTTATGTAATAAATTTTAAATGTTGATCCAGGTTTAGTTAAGGCAATTTTACCATGGTCAAAATTTGTACTGTAACCATACGCTTAATAAATAATGGACAAAATTGGGTTTTATTATTGCTACTATTGTGATTTCTTAATCACAACAGTGTGTTATATTTGTTTGCTTTAGAGACGCTTAAGGTGATATTTGTAAATAAAAGAATTAAATTTAACGTTAAAGAGTTTAAGTTGGTTCATAAATATAACTATGAAAAAGAATCTATTAAATAAAGTGATTTAAGAAGAAACATTTGTTATAAACTAAAACTTATATTTTCCTTTGTAACAATTAATATGTAACCTGCAAATTAACAATGGAAGAAAAGCAAAAGCTTCTATTGCAATGTTTGCCCTTGTATAGTGCAATTATTGTATACATTATAATTTATAACAACATTTGCAGCATCACTTGCATTTATTGTGAGACCTGGATAGGTTTTATTGCTCTCACTGTCATCGCAATTAATGTCTGTGGTATGCGAAACATTACTAATGGTCGAAGGTATATTTTAGAACATCCAGGTTGATCCATTTCATTTCGTTCTGATACAAACATCCTAGATATATTTATTTTGTTTTGTACTGAAGAATCGACATATCCCTCAGCAACAGAAGAGGACTTCCAGCCCCATGACGTTTTAGGACCAACAAGTCACCGCCACAATTTGCAACATGTGTGGCACTAGATCTTCTAAAAC
The DNA here is from genome assembly GCA_030710515.1 of Abscondita cerata. Classification (NCBI taxonomy): domain Eukaryota; kingdom Metazoa; phylum Arthropoda; class Insecta; order Coleoptera; family Lampyridae; genus Abscondita; species Abscondita cerata. The sequence continues at coordinate 5,220 of JALBCR010002351.1, forward strand.
AGTGACCTGTGTATAATTGTGGGTGAGGTAACTGGAGGTATGTCGCAAGGTTTTTAGATATTTTTCCCATCATATTGATACCAATTGGACTATTGATGCAGTGACCATTCCGATAAGTGAGGAAAAATCGATGGGTGGTAACATGATTCGGTCTAAGGCTAAAATATTTTTTAATCAACTCAATCCAGGTTATATCTGTAATTGCAAATTTTCTCGGTATATAGTTTTTGTTTTAGAATCGAAACAATAATTCTGTCGGATTTAATTTCCACATCTTCAACATAACTTGGTCAATTCTTCACGTCTGCAGGCACCATTATATCCGATTATTAAAATTACATAAATTAATTACAAAAACAATTAGTTTTGTTTATATATTGTTTAAACATTAGTAGTTAACTACCCTAATTGTTTGCTTTAAATTAATTAATAATTTAATTATAAACTTTATTATTAAAATGAATGTAAATTATATGCACTTACTTTCATCGCGAGATATGTATTGTCGTTGGCTTCTGTAATAAATTTGTTTATGTCATCTTCTTCTAAAATCTTAGATTTTTTGGGCATGTAACCAACAGGAAGCCCTTTTAATAAACCCTGTAACTTTTGATATTGCGAAATATCTATATTTTGTACAGATTTAAGCAGGATCTTATCATTGAGTAAGTTGCCCATAATGTAGACGACTTGTATGTTTTACTTTGTAATTGAAAATATGCTAGCAGTACATTTCTGATATATTTTTAACGTGATTTTCTTCACACCATTTTGTAAACTTTTTGTACTGCTTTTCATAAAGGTGCCGTGACTTATTAGGAATTATTGAAATTGCAACATTTTAGGCAATTTCGTGAATCTCTAGTGGAGTGCAGTTTATTTCTTCGCTCATAGTTGAAACATAAATTTAGAAATTGACAATTAACTATAACAATTAAATTCGAATTTCAAAACTTGGTAAGTTAGTCGTACCAACTTCAAATAAAAAAAAAATGAAATTAGCCTCTAGATTTATATCGTATTTTTATTACACAATTTTATTTATTTTCAAATAAATGCGCAAATTATAAAAAATAGTATAAAAAGAACTCGTTTATAAGTCATTTATAGCACTTGTCCATTAAAACACTCGCCGCTGCGCCTTCTCGTTGCCTTAAACTTGGACGCGTGCTGTAAGTGATGACTTAAAAAAACTCGCGTTCTTTAATATACTAATATTGTATGTTTTATACCCTATTTGATTAAAAAAATCATTTTATGTTTTTAACAAACTACTTTTGTTCATTTTATCCGTTACATTTGGACCGACTTTTTTTTGGAATTTTAATTCAAGATATTAATCAAAATTTTAATAAACTTGAATTTTTAACAGGATTATTAACATCATTATCTTATAAAACAAATACATAATTTTATGATTTTGTCTGCCACACTGGTTCACTATTTTGTTTGACAAAAAAATAAAAAATTTCAGTTGACTCGTACAACGCCTTCATGTTTTTTAGGAGTTGGCCCCACTGTGCGTCCGTCTGTATGTAAACACGATATTTAAAAGGCCTCTGCTGCAATTTTAATGAAACTTGTTACATGCATATTTTTTAATAACGGAAATTTGATTAGATTTATAATATAATCTGAATAGCCAATTTTGTTTGTAGCAGGTAGAAAGACGCCTACTGTAGACTTAATTCCGTCTTGCTTGGTTAAAATGTTGGGTGTATTTACACGTTTTTTTGCTAACAGCTTAAGTTTATTGTAAAATTGTATTAACTGTTAGCAAAAATAAATTACGTTAAATTTTTGCAAACACTTATTTAAAAGTTTTTTTTATAATATATTTATATTTTTTATTTTTTCTATCAATTTGTAAGTCGCACGTACTTTCTATTCGTTCTTTAAAGTTTAAACGTTTATCTTATTTTAGTATTGAAGCCATGTTTAATATTTATTCTTTTGTACTAACTTTTGTTAATTTAAATTGGGAAGGACAAGTAACAGCTCCCAAAAGGGTAAGTCATAATTTGATAACTTTGTGCTATATGTACATGTCTAAGTAAACTTCGCATAGTAAGCAAATTTTCTGCAAACCTGAATCTAAAGACTCTAAAGTTGGACCACATCCCATCTTAGGAAAATGTAAGAAATAAATAATGTTTAATTGGTTTCTATTTTGCAATAACAGATATCTCGTCGTCCATACGCCCTTTATATAAGAAAATCTAATCGTGGCCAATAGTCGATTCAAGATATGCTAGAAGTGATAAAAAAGTTTGAAATTATATGAGTTATCTATTCGACAAGCTGCTGAACAGCACAGTGTTCCAAAAAGCACATTACAGAGAAGATTGGCTAATAAAAATAAAAACTTATTTCACAACAAAAAACATCTGGACGCTTCAAACAGGTATTCTTCGACGAAGAGAAAAACCAGATTTCCGAACATATTCTAGAATTGGAGAAGAAACTTTTTGGCAATACTTATAAAGAGCTTCGTCATTTGGAATTTGATTTTATCTCTGCTAAAAATATTCCTAATGGTTTCAATAAAGACACTGAAATGGCTTCAAAAAAGTGGATTTATAGCTTTCGGAAAAGGCACCCAAATATTTTTCTAAGAAAGCCAGAAGCAACGTCTTATACTCGAGCTACTGGATTCAACGAGAATGCAGTTTTTTAGACTCCTTGATGAGATTTATGCGAAATACAGTTTGACCCCAGATCAAATATGAAACGTCGATGAGACCGGCGTTATAATCGTCCAAAAATTACCAAACATTTTTTCTCAAAAGGGGAGAAAGCAGGTGGACTAACAAGTGCTGAAAGGGGAATAAATGTTACTGTCGTTGGTTCTATGAGTGCAATAGGGAATTTTTTAGCACCTGCTTTTATTTTTCCTAAAAAGAGAATAAAAAAAGTTCAGCTTTCTTCCAAGATAAGCGTTGGATAGATCGCGATATATTTCTACGATTTATACAATATTTTGTTAAGCAAACGAAACCATCAAAGATGCAACTAATTCTTATTATTTTAGACGGCCATAACTCACATACCAAAAGCCTAGATGACATAAACTTTTGTCGTGATTATGTTATGTTGACCACCTCGTTGTACACATAAGCTACAGCCGTTAGACGTTACTTATTTTAAATCGTTTATGAGTTATTACGACGCGTAGATAACGAGGTGGTTAAAAAATCATTGTGGTCGAACTTTTGGCTTGTACTAAATTTCCGGAGCTGTTAGAGAACCTTTCAGAAAAGCATCAAGCGAACAGACACAGACTGCTACAAACGGATTTTGCAAAACAGGTATCTGGTCATTCAATAACCGCATCTTTCAGGAGTAGAAATTTGCTGCGTCCAAAACGACATAACTTCAGAAAATTCTGAGACCAGCGACCCACTAAAAGAAAATGGAGGCCTAATAGCTTTTTCTGTCTTGGATGTAAATTTATATGCAAATCCTATTCCTTCTTCGTCGAAGAAGCAAAATATTTTGAATACTCCGAAGAAGCCATTATCCAGAGTAGTGATTCCGAAGATGAAGTAGCATTGTCAACCTTTGTGACTAATTGGAAGCAAAAAATAGAATGCGATTTTCCCTTCTAAAATAAATATAATTAATATCAGCAAGAAACAGAAGAAAAACTCTTCTAGAAGATCATTACCACCCACCATTTTAACAGAATCATCTTACAGGCAGGAGTTAAAATCGAAAGCTTTTGATACCCCAAAATCTACAAGAATCAGTCAAAACAAAATTTTTACCGAAGAAAAAAATTCTCAACAAGCATCAAACTCAAAAAATCATCGAGATCACTGCTACTCATGGTGACGATGAGCCAGATTGCAGTTGTTCCGTCTGTGGAGATAATTACAGGCAGAGCGAAGAGGGTTGGTACAACTGCCATATTTGCACTAAGTGGGCCCACGAAACATGTGGGGTAGTGGATAAAGAGTATTTCACATGTAATAGTATTAAGATGTGGTGTCCCATCTTAGAAAACCGTCCGACCCATCTTAAGAGGCTGGTCTCTCAAGATGGGACGTTTAAACTTTAAAAATAAAGTATTTCGAATTGTTTTTCTACATTTTTTATGTTCCAGTTTAGAATAAGTTTTATACTGTTTGGAAAATTATTTTTTCTTCAAGCGTGCTAAAATATGAATTTTACTATACCGCATTGAATATATAGAACGACTACATTATTTTACGGCGTACAATAATATTATTATTTTACGCTCAATTAGTAACTTAGTTTGCCGGTAGAGGTATTAGCACTTTTTAAGCAGAAACGCCATTTAAAAATTTAAACTTTTAAAATGTCGCAAATTGAAGGAACTCCACCTAAAATAAAACAAATCGCCGATGCCTTAGTTGAAAATTTGATCCCCAACAAATCGCGCAAAATATATGATTTTACTTACAATAAATTTTTGAAATGGGCGCAAGAAAATAATATAATCAATTACACAGAAAATGTTATGTTAGCGTATTTTTCCCATTTGGCGGAAACTATGAAAAGTTCGTCATTATGGGCACAATATTCCATGCTAAAGTGCCAATTAAATATTAAACATGACATAAACTTAAAAAATTACGCAAAATTAATTTCCTTCTTGAAGCGCCAAGCTGATGGGTATCAACCAAAAAAGCAAAAGTTTCTCAAAAGAACATTTTAATAACTTTTTACAAAATGCGCCAAACAATGAATATTTGGCCATGAAGGTAATTTCAAATATAACTTTTTCAATCGCTAAAGTAGATACTATTTTCTTAGATCGTATTAATATTCGGAGTTAGTGGGGCATGTCGTTGCGACGAACTAGTCAATTTAAGAATACAGGATATCGAAGACCTGGAACGTATAATACTAGTAAAAATTCCTAATACTAAAACGAATAAGTCACGGACATTTACCATACTTGGAGATTTTATTTAAATTTATGTAGACAATATATGACACTTCGACCTAATGACATCAACATAACAAGATTCTTTTAAAATACCAAAATGGTAGATGCCACCGTGTCGTTATGGGGATACATAAAATTTCAGGTATACCAAAACAAGTGGCAACTTTTTAAAACTACCTAATCCAGAGGAATACACTGGTCATACACTGCGACGAACCTCAGCTACATTGTTAGTTGACAATGGTGGAGACATTACCACTCTAAAAGACACGGTGGATGGAAATCTAACAATGTAGCTGAGGGATACATCGAAGACTCCTTTCAAACAAACGTGAAATTGCCAATAGAATATTAGGGTGCGATGAAGGTAACACATCTACCGTAACATCAGGTGATCTTAACAGGCCTAGTACTTCCACCGCAACATCGAGCATATCCCAGTCAAGTGAATATGAAATCCATCACGACTATAATGACGTCAATGTCAGTTCTAAAACAGCAAGTAGTGGATTAAATATTATTAACTCGACATTACAAAATTGTACCTTTAATATTACTATAAATAAGAAATAGGTATTTTTTCCACTATATAGTTACTACAAAAGAATGTTTGTTTTAAGTTTTCATCTGAAATAAGAGTTAATTATTATTATTGTTGTATTGTTAAATAATTATAGCTTTCTTTCTTACTCTACAAATTAATACAAAAATTTTCCTTTTACAAACCGTGTTAATACACACAACAAAAATAATGTTGTTTGACATTCATGTTTGACAGTTGTAAAGTTGAGTTAACGCTGTTGCCTATTCATTCTAAAACCACCTCAATTACTTCAAGAATTTGGTTTTTACGCTTGAAGAAAAATAGTATATGCTACACGGAGTCGAACGCCTTTTGTGTTTCGCAAAGTATTTTGCGGCCTCAGCTGCGCTTCGGCCGCAATACCTTCGCTCAACACAAAAGAATGCGTTCTACTCCTAGTAGCATAATATACTATTTTTATTGTCATAGTTTTTGAAATATTTACAGTGAAAAAAAAACTGTCCTGACTTGGGTTACTTTCCTATATTTACTCATTATAATATGCGTTACAGTACATTAAATGATGATTTTCTTTGACCTTTGAATCAGTCGAATATTTTCAATCGATTAATTATCATTAGAAATTGTTTACAACATGTTAAGAATCGACAAATTAAAGACTAAATAACTCGTATCTATTTTTTTCCTTTCCTCTAACAACAATTTGTAAGTGACGGCATACTTTCTATTTACTCTTAAAAGTTTATTGTATTTTACGAGCAAACTTTTAAACTCCAATTTGAACTGCGGTACATTGAATGACGTCTTTTCGCTATATTACAATTATTAACATTAATTAAAAACTGAAAAAAAATTTAAAAACGCAAATCTTGGTTATCTATTCAGAGCAAATTTGCTTTTTAACCTTTAACCTCAATCGCGTATTTTCAATCAATTAAAATTTGTTTACAACATATTTCGTACTAATAATTTGAAAAGTAGATAAATTTGTAAATCGTATTAACACTAGAATGAAGAAATTTTTGCACTCATTACACAAGAAAATTAATGATTAATTAAAATAATTCGAGATAATGAAAGGAATGGAACTTTAAACAGTAGCGTCTATCTGTAACAAAAAAGAAAACACCAAAAACTATGCTCGAGCACGTGTTGCGATAGCTAAGCTATCATCATCAGCGAACTGACACTGTGTCAGCGAATCTCAGCAAAATGTAAGGAGGAATTTACAAACAACGAAGTTCTTTGTACCTGAATCTAAACAGCACTAGTTCACAAACAAGCCGCTAATATCTAAAACAATTTACAGTTCCTGAGACATCGGGAGACATTTAAACAATAATACTGTGATTCCATATTCATAATTTTGTCCAAAATTACCATAAGGTCGTATCATGCAAAAAATGTGACGAAGTCTTCAAAACCAATACATAACCTCTGCGGAAAATTGCTTACTTTAACTCTCGAAGAATTATGCACATAGACGGAGACATTTGATAGTTCTAAGCTAAGCTAAGAAGATTTATTTATTTATTCGTATGGTACATTGCACAAATATTGTATTGTGATGTAAGTGTTATGTATGGTGCCCCAGAAGATCAGTATAAACCTGTATAGTGTGGTGACTAAACCGTGTGCAATAGTGGATTTAAGTCCAACTGCATTCACCGTAAGTACACGTTGTAATTGTAATTCCTGGGGGCGCTGGAATGGCTAGTTAAGAATCCTTTGCTATAAAACGTGACGACTACCACGGTTTTGACTACATTGAAGCTGCCAACGGCCGATGAACTCAACCGGCTGAGGGATCGTTCACGCTGCGTGCCTGCTGCTTCGAGGGAGCATATCTGCCTTCCGTGCTTCGTCGTCTAGTTCTCCTAAGGGAAATCCTGTGGCTACCTATCTTCTGAAGCTGTCAAATACTGTCGTTAGCAAGAACCTTCCTTATGGGAACTACATGTTTCAGAACACAGCTAAGTTTACTGTTTAAGAAACCTATTCACTATTCATGTGTATAAAGCTCCACGTACATGTGACATAAAACGGTTTGAACTCCTAGTTGGCGGGAGCTACTTACCGTGCTAGTTTAAGTTTAAGTTATAATTAAGTCACCGTGTGTAAGTGACGTGTGTACGTGGAATTTCCTTAGTAACCAACCCTCAATTAAAACGCTAAATTTAATTTGGCGCGTAACAAACAAAAACTTAACTGAATTTCGACATATTGATTCCGAGCTTTAATTAATTTGTTGTTGCTAACGCCCGTAAGTCTTATGCGACAGAATCTCTCACTTCTCACATATTTTCTTAGTACTGTAAGTTTTATTTGCAACATTTAATTATGTATTTGTCTCTCTGATTTGTGTTTGTTTTAGCGTATTAGACCTTAAGTAAAACCTATTGAATTCCAGTTGGTCGGTTTTATTTCTTTCTATTACCCAGCAGGTGGCGCCTCGTTAGGCAGCAGTTTATTTCTTTTCAATTCCTCAAGGACTTCTCCAACTTACCGACTAAGCCAGACGCTGCTGTGCTAACTATTACAAATACGGCATCTTTCAGAAATTTAGTGCGCTATTTCGAACCAAATAGTACTGTTCTTCTCTAGGTTGTATCGCTAGAGCCGTCGCTTCTGTTATTAGTATTACCTACAACCGTTACAAGGGGTTCTATTTAAAAAAAAAGAAAATGATGTAACGATATTAGAAAATACCGAGTGTTGAATATAACGATTTTAGGTTATAAATGGCATTATTTCTTAAAGTAGCCTGTACTCGTATAACATATTAAACCCTTATATTGGCGTGATGAGTAAAGTAAACGCAATTCAAATTCATACTTTTCCATTAAAAAAACATAACTTTGCACTATTTACAAGTAATGAAACACACTGTATAATTGTAAATAATTTTCAAACATGTACCTAAAATTTATCTAAATACAATGTTTTGATATCTTCTGTCTGTTTGTCTTCTCTCCGAAACGGCTAAACCGATTTCGGAGATCGATACGTCAAATTGTTTAAGAGGTCCAGGCGCTGATCTTGGGCGGGGTCACAAGATGACCTGACTTGGAGCGGTGACATAGGCATGTTATATATCAAAGTGTTCAGAATGTCAAGGAAAATGTTTTAAGATAGGTCCCAAGTTAACCTGACCTTTGACCTCTGACCTGGAGCGGTGACCTCATGTCTTTAATTTCAGATTTGTATAGATTCGGCCCATTTTCAAATGGGTTTGGTTACTAGTTTTCTATAATAACGGATATATTGAGCTTCCTCACACTAATGCCGCACCCTGTATGTTGTTGTTTTTTTTGTTTCCACTTATTAATATGCCATCAAAGAACTGACTTAAACGATTTAATCTCTATTTGAAAATGACCTTGATGCAATTGTCATTAATAAAAAATTCAATTCTCTCAAAGTGTTCGCATGGATACTTACATTAAAAAAACTAAAAATTATGATCCAACGTCTTAATATAGCCACCTACACTCTAACGTCCTGGGGATAGAATAAAAGTAAAAATTAGTTAGTACATCAATATACATAAATTAAGAAATCCGCCAATAAAAATTGACGTTGAGAAATCAAACTTATTAGAATGTCAACACGCCAAGTTCAAACTTTTTCAATCATTTCTGAACACAATGTATTATATAAGGGGTAGAAATGATGGAAAGCAACTTTTTTCACAACCATATGCCTTATTAATATACAATTTTTGTTTAATTTTGGAGTCACCAGATGTTAGTAAAAGCTTTAGATGCTGTACGGGGTGCCACCTACGTAATCCTAGTAATTTCTCTAAAGTAGTAGGATAGCAAAGAAAATGTTTCTTGAATATTTACCATGAACACCAAAAAAGAGGGGAAAAAAACCTTGCCAAACTACAGTTATATGTGTATTTTGTCGACGGGGGATGGTTCCAAAACCAGTGCTTGCACACCTTCCGGATTCATTAGGAAATCCGATGGATTAAAAAGAAATCAGTTCAATTTTCGACGTCGGTGTCTTAGTACGTTTCACGGACAGCACCATGATTAGAAGAAGACGTCACCGCTTACGAGGAGATTTATCGTATTGCTTCCTAGGTAAACAAAAAGTGTTAGGTAGGATATTTGGACGTAACCGTATTAACAAGATACTTCCATTAATTGGTAATCATCAAGTACATTATAATGAAAAGTAACCCTAAGATGGAACCCCAAGGAAGACCAATTTGGAAAGTAAGAAAACTGGACATGTTTCCGTTTGTCTTCACAGCATGTTATTTATTTTCTAGATAAGATAATATTAGAAACGCACTAATAGGGATATAGTTTGCGAGTTAGAATTAGGTAACAAAAAGTACCAAGAAAAATATTCATAATAACAACATCTTTTCGTGAAACGTAAAGTCAAAATGAAAAAAGTCAAACAAAAATACCTGGAGTTAAAAAAAACAAATTAATTTTGAAGAATTGATAGTTAAGTTATTGTCACTTAAAACATTGCATTAAATTCATTTGTTATGTAAAATGTAAGATTTAACGTCAAAAACTATTGTATTTATTAAAAAATGCGATAACAAATAAACTATAAATGTTTGTTTATACGAAGTTTAAATTATTATTTTAAAACATACATTTTTATTCAAACGCCGGTAAACTTATTATTTTTGGCGATTAAGTTGCTTTTTCTGCATACAACCGGTTGCTATTAGCAGCCGAATTAAATGAACTTATTCTTCCGCTCTGAGCGGACGTTAAAGTAAGTTGCTACGCAACAAATAATAAAAGTTTTTAGGTCCGATTGTGTTGATATTAAACAATGTATCTTCTAACAAATGTATAGCAACTTTTTTTTCTTCTGCATATAAACGACGTATAAAGGAAAATAGAAAAGTATTGCCTTTATTCCTAATAAAACAATATACTTTCTTCTTACACACATTTTTGTTTAAATTAATTAGTGGTTTTTTGGTGAATGGTTACTGAGCTTACCTCATCATCAAAAATGTTCGTATAATCAAAGCAATGGAGCAACTACATTGAGAGTTGAGTATTTTAAATACCCAGGGGTTATGGTGTAAACAGACGGCGATAAAAACAGAGATAAAAACAAAAATACCAACAGCATGTCAATAGCAAAGTATTAAAGAACAACATTAAAAATCAAATAAAATATAAAATACGCTTATAAAATCACATAGTAAGTCACAAAGCGAAAATGATGATGTTGACTTATAAAGAAAAAAATAAGAATAGAGGAAAGTAAAATAATTAAGTTCAATAAAAATCTCAAAAAATGGACATAAAATAAAAGTGTACCATCATATCTCACAATCGATGGAAGTTGACCAAGAGAAAAAAAATAAATCAGTTAGGAATTAAATGGTTTAACCATGTTTTAAAAGCGGGTCAGCAAAAATCAGAAGCATAATGATTACCAATTGGAAAAACTGAAGGCCAAACTTAACAGACATGAATGAAATAATAAGAATAAGAATAAATTTGATGATTGGCTGTTCAATCGCTTCTACTTTTGATAACGAAACTCCTTTGTTAATTATTTAAGAAGAGTAACCTTTAATAACAGTCAACTAACAGCCCACCAAAAATTATTTGCGTCAACTTTACAACGATGTTGATATGACCCAACACCATATGAAATGTTGTGCGATAACGATAAGCAAACAAAGTTTAATATATGTTATCACTTAATAGTTTACTTACAATACACGAGTAATGAGCATCATAACTTTTTGTCTATTATCTGTTGCACTTATAATAATTGCAATAAACTTTTACAAAATTACACAGCTCGGCACTTTAAACTTTCCTCCAGGTAATGTATTAATATTTTTGTTATCAAATATTTCAAGAAAAGAATGTGCAGGACCACCCCGCTTGCCAGTTTATGGAAGTTATTGGTATTTGCTAAAAGAAAATTATTATTTTACCCATAAAGCGGTTGAGAAACTATCAAAAAAATACAAAACAAAATTACTCGGTTTATACTTTGGGAAAACTCCAACCATTATTGCGGTTAGTTATGAAATGGTAAAAGAAGTTTTGACACGCGAAGAATTTATTGGACGATATGATATGTTCATTTTAACATGTAGAACTGAGGAATTTTTAGGTACGTTTTCTAAAAAATTATATAACAAGAGAGAGCAATAAATATAAATTAACGGAAATGATTTTGCAGTTTGACATTTTATTGTAAACAAACATTTAATAACTTTTGTTTTTTGTTGAGTAGAGAACACCATTTTTTTTTAATTTGATTTTTTTTTACTAAATACGAATTTCTCTGCCATTCGTTGTTGTTAGGCGTAATCCCCATCTAGTATGTTAGCTGTTATAATCCCCTCCCGCTATAAATTTGTGACTTTGTGTTAGAAAGAATTTACCAAAATTAGCTTTTTTTTTTGTTATGTCGGGGTGGGCAATAGACTGCAACAAGTGTCAATTTATATGGCAAACTTTGTACCTTGATTGTGGTGGCTTGGATGAAGTCTTCTTGGTATTTTGTTTCTTCATGATGTTGAATTGTTTGCTTGACAAGAATGGCTGTACCTCCATGGGCTGTACCGTCTGGGTGAATGGTATGATATAGTTCATAATGGGGTATTTTGAAGTAAGTCTGTTGTGTGAAATGTTTTTTACTTATTAGCAGTACATCTATGTGGTTATGTGATAAAAACAATTTTAATTCTTCTTTATGTTGCGCTAGACCGTTAGCGTTCCACAAAGCTACACTCTGAGAAAGTCACCCATAATTAGGCTAGTTTATTTATTAGCGTGCTAAGCATGTTTAGAATCATGTTATTTTGTTGAATGGGTCGATTAAACATGACTTTGAATTCAGTTAAAAACTAAGGAAATATGTTATTTAAGACTTGTGTTGACTCATTGTAGTTATTTAGGGGGTGGGGTGTTTGTATCATTCGTTTGTGGATTGGAGATAGCATTTATTTTCGATAGTTGTGGTAGGAAGGTTCTAGTCTTGCTTTGTGGTTTATTTCTACGAATTAGTTGTTGATAATGTTCACAACCTTTATAGTTAGCTGGATGGTCTCGCTTGTACGATATCCGCCAAAATAAACAGTACCGAAACAGAAAGTGCTGTGGAGTGGTTTATGTAATATGGATTTGTCATATTTGACTTAATTGTCATTAGTTGATATATTAATAGTACGCTGCAGTTAAATTTGATTTAAAAATGGTTCTAACAACGGAAGAAAAAGTTTTTTGGTAGAGCATTATTTTCGTTCATATTTATTTTTATTTTTCGGTACTGTTTATTTTGGCGGATACTGTATAATACCCAGCTAGCTGGGGTGTCACTACTTTTTTGCATTGTCACTAGTTGAAAACATCGTAACAAGTTGTCAGAGATTATCATTTGGGTAGGCTCCTTGAGTCTGGTAAGTGGTTAATTGTCCTTGGTTTGAGGGGAATAATTACTAGGTCCTGTTAATAATTGAAGTATTTGTGTGTTGTATTGTGCAAGAGTTTGGTTACTTATTTGAAATTTGGGCAGTTAATTAAGGTTGACACTGTATATTTTGTGATTATGGTTGGTTGTATGTGTAACTAAATCCAGGTTCTTTGCCTGCTGGTATAGCATTTTAATGATTTATAAAGAAATTACCTAATTTTTTCTTTCATTAGAACTAAATAAATGAAATATTTCGGTTTTTTTACCAAACAAAACTTAAACTTGAACCACAGCGCAATTATTGTCGATATATTAACAGAAACACCAACCAATTGGCCCACCGATGCAAATAAAATACCAGCCCTACTAGATTTCTTCTTGTAAATGGTATCAATCAGGTATATACTACTATAGTACCCAGTTATGACCTAACCTCTAATCATTCTCCCATCATACTAACTATTAGGGAATCTATAGTAAACAAAAACCTCACAACCAGATTGCATAATTCTAGAATAGATTGCGCAACCTACCGTAATATTTTAAGCAAAACCATGCAATTAAACATACGACTCAAAGAATGCGAAGAAATTAAAACAGCTACAGAAGAACTTATAAAAACTCCAGCAAGCTGCGCAATAAGTTACAATACCTATTTTCCAAAGAAAATAAACATTGACATTCTATTGAAAATTAAACGAATAGTCGCAGAAAAACGTCGTGCTAGAGCTAACTGGAAAAGAAATCACACACCTGCTGCCAAAATACCTACAACCATATGACCAATAAGCTAAAAACAAAACTCAAAGAAATTAAAAATGAGAGATTTGAACAATATGTATCTCAATTAAATCGAACCGATGATTTTATTTAGAAACCCCTCAAACATGCTAGAAAACCAAAATTCAAAATACAACCAATTAGGAAAAGCAACACTGAACCTTGGGCTAAAAGCGATAGTGAAAAAGTCAGGCTTTTCGCTGATCATCTATCATCAGTTTTTGAACCATTTAATAACCTACCAGACCATGAAGTACAGCAAAGTCTTTCCATCCCTCCTGACATACGTTATAAAATTAAACCGTTTACCCCAAACAAAATAAAAACTAAAATAAATTTGTTTAACCTCAAGAAAACCTCAGGATCTGACCTGATAACTGCCAAATTTCTGCGTGAACTACCGAAAAAGGGCCTAGTACTCTTAACTTACATTTACAACGCGATTCTAAGGCTAGGATATTGGCCAAAATGTTTCAAGGCTGTACAAATCAAAATAGTCGAAAAACCCGGAAAAGAACCAACTAACGTGACATTCTATTGATCTATCAGCCTCCTTCCAGTGACCCCAAAGCTATTAGAGAAACTCATACTTCCTCGTATTAATGAAGACCTATTTCCCCAACACTAGATACCTTTTCAACAGTTTGGGTTTTGTCAGGCTCATTCTATAGTGTTCTGTTCAGCTGTCTTTCTCGACATTAGTAAAGCATTTGACAAAGTGTGGCACCTGAGGTTACTTTACAAAATCAAGAAAACTTTCACTTTGGCAATCTACTAAAATCATATCTAAGTGATAGAACACTTCAGTTAAAAATTAATGAAGAAACATTACTCTATCAACTCAGGCGTTTCACAAGGCAGTGTTTTGGGCCTTTTACTCTATGTCATATACACATCGGATTTACCAACGACACAATGTACAACAACAGGAACATTCGCAGATAACACTGCTATATGGTCTAGACATAAAAATCCTGCAATAGCATCGACCAACCTACAAAATTATTTAGTACTCCTTCAACAATGGTTACATAGATGGAAAATCAAAGCTAATAAAAATAAGTCGGTACTCACTACATTTACGCTGAGGATACAGATATGCCCACCAGTTGTAATACATAATACACAAATACCACAATTGGAAACAGCAAAATATCTAGGTTTACACCTAAATTGGAAGAAAAACTTCAAAAGAAAGAAAAACAAATAGATATTAAAGCAAAGGAACTGAACTGGCTAATTGGAAGACAAAGAAGAAAACAAAACTCTAATATATAAGACAGTTTTAAAACCAATCTGAATGTATGGAGTAGAGTTATGGGGCTGTGCATCTAAATCTAACATCGCATTAATCCAACGCACTCAATCAAAAATACTACGGCAGATTGCAAATGCGCCGTGGTTTGTATCCAACAACACGCTGCAAATGGACTTATATATCCCAACGATCCAGAAAGTAATTCAGAAGAGAGCTATCAAGTACCATGCAACCCTAAAAACCCAGCATTGAAGCTGATGCTGAAACCCAGATTCAACCATAAGCTAAAGAAACTATGACCAATAAACCTAGTGTGAGTGACGCAGATATGGCTAACAAACTTGTGTGTGTATAGTGTAGTCTTAATATCAATTAATCGCTAATATCTCGAAGTACAAAATTGTAATTATGTAGGTTGTATTATAGAATAGAAGTCTCATTATTTTCGTCTTGTCGTTAGTATCTACAACAAATGTTAACTGTTTAGCTTATAGAATGTAACCCTGTTCTGATTGCAGGCGCTGATTGCGTTCAGTTTTAAATCTTTATCTCAGAAATGTCATTATATGGATGTAACTAAGTTCTAGTTCAAAACAATTTGCTTTGACAGGCGCCACCGCAATTGAATGTTTTACAGATCTTTCGTTATTATACATGATGTACCATAACGGTGTTCCATTAAAAGTTTATGGAGAAGTAGTCCGAATTCAATTCTAAAAATTTTCATGAGTAGGTTTTGACCTAAGCTCTATCTGAAAAAAAGCTTGGCTTCTTGATAGCTCTTCCGGTAGTACCGGAAGTAACAATCAACTTTGTTCGTTCAAACAGAACACCCTATATATGTTTTTATATTTTCAAATTTTACATTCAATTTTAAGTGTACTATTATCTATACCTATCTTTAGCTGTTTTTAAATTATTCATGTTTTTGAAAAAAAAATTGACATATGAACTCAAACAAATCAGATAAGTGATTTATTAGAGGAAAACTGTCTTAGATATAAATTACAACAGTCATACTACTCTGCTATATAAAGTTTTCAAAATTCGTCTACGATTTTTCAAATGAAGATATGACAAAAAAAAAAGATTTTTTAATGGAACACTTACTTTTCATTAAATCATTCGAAAGAAGAGAAAACTTAATGTCAAATTTATGTTGCACGTTCTATACTTATTTTCGATCGTTTTCGTAATATTTGAAACACTGGCAGAAATTGCAATATTATTTCCGAAATAAAAACATAGTTAGCTTCTTCATTTGAAAATTGTACATGAATTTTGAAAACCCTGTATTGCCATATCACTGTTTTAATTTATATCCAAGACATCTTTCTACCAATGAATCATCTATCTATTTTCTCAAACGGTTTCAAGTCACATTGGTTTGAAAAGTGTAGTTCATATGTCAATATTTTTTCACAAAAAATAAAGAATTCGAAAAATTTAAATTTAAACGCAAAATTTGAAAATATGTATGCAGGGTGTTCCATTTGAAAAAAAAAACGAAGTTGATAAAACCTTCCGGTACAACCGCAAGCGTAAAAAAAACCAACATTTTTTCCAGGTAAAGCTTATGTCTAAATTTAACCACAAGGGTTTTCAGAATTAAATTCCCATAAACTTCTAATGGAATTTCGTCATGACACACCCTGTATAATAAAAGTGTCTTGATTAAATTAATAAAACGCAAAGCTATTGTTAATTTTATTTTCAGGTTTAATATTTACCGATGGTCCTAACTGGAAAGAGCAAAGACGATTTTGCCTGAGAACTTTAAGAGATTTTGGATTTGGAAGGCGATTTGAAAAGAGCGAAGAACTAATTGAAATCGAAATCAGAGAATTGATTAGTTTGCTTACAAAAGATCCCACGGAAAGAGATTTGGTAAAATAAAATTTGTTCAAAGTTTTTTTTATTAAAACAATACACATAGAAAGGAAATATACAGGGTGGCCCATTAGTGCGAGGAAGGTGGATATCTCCGAAAATATTAAAGTTAGAAAAAAACTTTTGCATTGAAAGTTGTGCAACCCAATAAGCTGCACATTTTAAAATTATTTTTGTTTATACCGGGTGTTCCATAAAAGTGCGACTTACCAAAGTTATGTTTTTTTAAATAGAATCACCCATTTTTGATTGCAAATTTGGATGTCTTGGGAAATTCTAATGTGAGTTTATACGTTATACAGAGTGTCTAAAATAGAGAGTTTTTGTATTATTTCACTTTTTCCGAAAAAATTGACGTTTCGAAAAAATTAAATAACTCAGTTATCCTGAAATGTATCTAACTGCGATTTCGTAGCTTTAATATGCATTACATGTGCTAACTAAAGCTAGTTGTTCACCTTTCTAACCTTGCTAAGTTTTGAGTAATTATATATTTTAAATTGAACTTCTAAAATTCATGGATAACTTGATTTTTTCAAATGGCACCACCTAATTTTTTATGTGCCGTTGAACGTAGAATCTCATAAACATTCTAATGATAAGTTTGTAGGTATCTAACTCTTACGAATTTTTACGATTTTTGAGTAAGAGTTAGATACTTACATTTTATCATTAGAAAGCTTATGAATTCTACGTTCAACGGCACATAAAAAATTAGGTGGTTACTTGAAAAATCAAGTTATCCATGTAATGTAGAAGTTCAATTTAAATAACTGATTCCTCAAAACCAAGCGAGTTAGAAAGGTGAACAACCAGCTGTAGTTAGCACATGTAATGCCTATTAAAACTGCAAATAGCAGTTGGATACATTCCAGGATAACTGAGTATTTAATTTTTCGAAAAGTAAACTTTTACGGAAAAGATAAAACAATGCGAAAACCCTCTATTTTAGACACTATATATAATGCATAAAGTCACATTAGAATTTCCCAAGAAATCTTAATTTATAATAAAAAATGGGTTGTTCCATTTAAAAAAACATAACTTTAGTATGTCGCACTTATGGAACACTATAAACAAAAATAATTTTAAATGTGAGCTCATTGATTTGCACAACTTTCGTTGTAAAAGTTTTTTTCTAACCATAATATTTTCCGAGATATCCATCTTCCTCGCACTAATTGGCCACCCTGTATCTATTATGTACGGGTTGTGTGTCTATTTAACAAATATTAATACTAACAATTTTTAATACATTCGTCAAATCACCATTTTAGTGTTGAAACCATGTTGTAATGATGACTTAATTTATGTTCTAAATATTCTAATTGCAAAAGAATTTACAAACAATATGAAGGAGAAGTTTAGACGCCCAAAATTATATTTTGTGGCTACCTAACATTACTTGTTGTTTTTGTTTAAGTTTTATGTCTATTGCCAATTAAAAGTTTTGTCACACAATATAAGGTCTTTGCCGACTGTGCATTAGAGGTTTAAAAAACTTATGTTTAATATTTTTAACAAAATAACCAAAATCTCTTGAATTTCCAAGTATCGATTTAGTAACAACAACTAAACTGCTGTTGGGCGTTGTTTTATATTTAACATAAATTATTTATGAAAGTTTACTATTAATCCTAAGTTGTTTTAAACTTGTGAGACTTTTATACCCAAATTGTAAAGTTTAAAACACAATTCGTAGATTTTTATTATTATTTTGACTATTGGGTGTTGCATGGCTGTACGACATCGTTGTCAGCAGAAACCGTTTAATTATTAAAGTCTTTTATAGTCAAGAAAATTTTTCTAAAAGATGGAGTAAGTGAGAAATAATCGCGCAAACGAAAAAACCACATACGTTTGTAAGGAGGTTCTTGATAAATACAAATCCAAATCCTAACCCCCCGGGCCCCCCATAATCGCGAAAAAAGTTAAATTCCTTTAAACGGTTATAACTTGCAATGGCGTGCTTAAAATCAATCCAAAGTGACCGATTTGTAGAGGAGCAAGAATTGAGACTTTCACAGTCGGAGTCATTATTGAATCAAAAACGTCATTCGGGATTGTTGTGTCGAAAAAGTAACCGTAACTGCCAACGTTTCGCCACCTATCGCTTCATCAGGGCGAGAAACTTAAAACAAACAAAAGAAAGTTCAAGGTAGACAATTAAAGTCAGGTAATCAACTTGTTGACCAAATCTGATTCTAGACTAAAAAAAATCTGAGTAAATAAAGAAATATATAATAAAGAAAAAGCATCACGGGTCAAATTTTCTTTTGTTTGTTTCATGTTTGTCGCCCTAATGATGCCCCTTACGATAGGTAGGGGATTTTAAGCACTGTAATTTTAGTCCTGTTGACCAAAAATTGCTATTTTTCAAAATATATACTCGAAAATAGGTTGTTCAAAAACAAATGGATTTGCTTGGATTGGAGAAAATTGACAAGTCTAAGAGTATCTAAAAATTACACCTTTTGTTTAGTTTTTAACGCCTTACATTTTTGGTCCTGTCCCACAACTTAATTGAACCGATATTTTTATTTATTTCTGAGTGCTAATGATAAATACAATTTGCACAAATCGTATAAAAAGAGAGGTGCAAAATAAAGTTTAGATAAGTAGCTAAATATATCTAATATAGGTACACTTAAAGTAATGATTGGTAATTTTATGACAAAATTTCCTCGATAGAAAATGGTTACATACTAGTCAAGATCTCTCTGATTTTTACTCCACATCTTGTGAAATAACACCTATTTTTTTTCACTTTTTCTAAGGAATTTTAAAATATTTAGAAAAATATCCGTTTCACACATTTTTGTATCAAAAAAAGTTGATTGTAATTTAATTATACACAACTTTTGTTCAAAGTATTTTTAAACTTAAACTTATTTCAATAAGTAATTAATGAGATATGACAATCACGTGACACTATTCATTGTAACAATCTACATCAATATCAATTATACAAATAAAAGTTGAAGGAGAAAAGTTGTTGACAATTCAACTGTCTATAGTTTTTGTTTAAACCATTTTTTTCTAAAACGCAATTTCATTTTAGCTTTGTGAGAGTGAGAATTTTTAAATCGTCTTAAGAAACTTAGATGCGCGATACCCCGTTTTGTCTGACGTACTTTCGTAGGTAGCGTTCGTATAAGGGCTTAGCAGTTAGATTCATTTAACTATTGTTGGACGATACTAAAACGTTTACTTCGCTTTACAAACTGCTCCGCGGTGCACCTTTTCTTAATAAATGTGAATTTATAAAAAAAAATGTTAGAGAAAATAATCCATCACATTGATGTTAAGTAATTATTTCCTCCTTAATATAACTAATGATTGGTAATTAGACTTCTTGAAGAAGGAGCACTAAAAACTATTCAATTGTTTATTTCGGCAACGTTTCGTGTGCTAAGGTGCACACTTCATCAGGCCTTTTAAACAAAACATGGTTTGTCACATAAAAGATACAGACACCACAACAATGAGTTAAAGACGTCACACAAAATCTGTTCAAATGAACATACATAGAATGACTGAAGTCTTCAACTCATTGTTGTGGTGTCCTTTTCTTTTATTCTGTTTAGAAGGCCTGATAAAGTGTGCACCTTAGCACACAAAACTTTGCCGAAATAAACAAATGAATGGTTTTCGGTGCTTCTCCTTCAAGAAGTCTAATTACCAATCGTATCTATCAAGTTTTCAATTTTCAAAATCTTAGAATATTTACAAAAATATTTATTTTACACATTGTTATGTATTTTTGCAACATATCCATACTTTCCATTCGTTTTTTGACGTTTATTGGTATTAGGGCGATGTAGAATTCTGCATAAACGCTTGCTCTAAATATGATTACGGTGGTAAAATCGACGTAGATAGTAGATTTGAAACCTTTATTACATAGTAACTTATACCACTACAGGTTCTACAGATACAAAAATAATGGGCCAAAATATGGGTTTTTGCCGTGTACTTTGATTATGGACCTCTTGATTGATAATAAACTACTTTGGAAAAATTTTTACTAAATGGAATGCAGGGTTTAGTACATCCGGCACAGCATGTGGCTTTGATTATCGGTCTTTCTAGAGAAAATAAGGAGATTTTGAGTCACCTAAAATAATAGTTTCCGCGTTTATTGTTATTTGTGCACATGCGCAGTACCAAAAAAACAATATGCCAAACTTTATTTACGGTGAATGTTAATTATGTTTATTGTGGTTATAGAGTGACCAATCAGCAATGTGATATCAAAGTAATTGTAAACCATCACAAAATTATATCAAAAAGTTTAGTAACTGACAGTTCTGTTAAATGCAGTTCAAGATCTCTTCTAAAATTGTTTGACCTTATCGTAATTTATAACCACAGGGTACGTAATTTTTGTGACGTTACTTTAAGTGACTCCAAATGAATCTATTATTCTTTTAACGGCGGCAGTATGCCCCCAAATAATTAAATTGTATGTTGATGAGGAGTTAAAAAAGTCCATAATAGGCTTTCAGAAGCACTTCATGGAGAACTAATCTTTAGATCAAACGTATGAGGAATATTACCGACAATAATAGTTTAAACGCAAGATGATTCAATCAGATGTCAAATCTCTGGTTTTGGAATCATTAAGAGTTTGTAGGCAGCAAATCAATTTTTAAGACTTATTCTAGATTTTCTAATTTAACATAAATATTTTGTAAATCTGAATCCGAGTTCTAAGCCATAGTGTTGTCAACAAGTAATACCAACTTTGAATTGCAAATTACAAAAATAATAAAGTACCAAACACTGAGCCTTGAATTACACCCATATCTATTTGTAATAAATTTAAAATTTGTCCAGTGATTTCAACACATTGTTTACTATTAGAAAGGTAAGAATTGAAGAAAGGAATAGTTTGAGTGATGGAGTTGCGAAGGTGAAAATATTTAAAATTTTCCTCTTGCGCTTTATTCCCGCCAGAAAAAAACGAGGAAATGCCACGCTAGTGGACTCAATTTCGTGGTTTTTTTGAATGCAACAATTTTGATCTAGTTTTGGTTTTCTTGCGAACTCGAAAAATTGATAATTTCTGTGGTATAAATCTAAAACTCCTCTATTCTTGTAAAATAGGGTTTTTGGATCAAAACCGCAGAGTAGTTCACAAGGTCACTCTTTTAAAATATTTTTTGGTTACACGATAATCATCAACCTCGAAAAACTGATATATTTTGTTTTATGAGACATTGGAGAAAAAGTGATTAAAGTTTAAAACAATGCATTTTTTAAGTGCAAAATTGCAGAGCTGTTTTGTTTTAACAAGGTGTTTCCGATAGACTTAATCGTGTTCAGTTTGAGTATTCGAAATCACCTCATTCTATCCAGGACAGAAACTTTGAGCTCAAACAGGATGAATCCACCCATTCCTAATACGTTTTTTTGCTGTTTCCTTTACACTGGATCAAAGTTTTTTAACTTCTCTTTGAGTGATTTCCTTGACTTCAACATAGGATCTGGACGAAGTGGTTTCAAAATTTTTGTCTTCATCTTCAATCGGTGAGTAGCTGAGACACGCATTCATATACAACTCATCCTCTTCAAACTTAAGAACATTCGCTTTATTGCTGAATTTTCCGTTATAATTGTGACACATACTAGTGAAATGCAAGCGGGATTTTTATAACTGCATTGCAATTTCAAGTTTTCTATAAAGTTTCACAACATTGTTGTAACTTGTCAAAAAAGGGCGGATAACGCAGTTTTTGGTTCATATATCGAAAAGTATTGATCTGAGCAATTTGTTGAGTGCGCTAGCGTGGCATTCCGTGAATTTCTTGACCGGAAATAGGCCGCGTAAAAAACATTTCAAAAATGTTCCCGTTCGCGAAGCCATAACTTAAAAACTGTCGGTCCAATTAATTCGCGGGATAGGACAAAAAATGTCGAACTCAAAAAACTGAACAGCATGAGTGTTTTTCAGAGACTCCTAGACTAGTGGATTTTCGACAATCTAAGCGAATCTATTTGTTTCTTATGTTTCAAAAAATATCGAAATCAGATTTATATTCAGCAAGGACACCCCTACAAGTCTATGTGTTTTTTTCCTTTTGTGCGATTTTTTGCCTAAATGACAATTTTCCTGGACTATTAAGTTAGACCACCGAATCTTTCATAATTGATAATTGAAAAACATTGTTAGAAACGACAGTTCCAGATTCGATTATATTTAATACGATTCTATAGTTAAAATAAGTTAAGCTTGCAGACGCATCTTATTATAATAATTTTGTTACTATGGTCTATTTCTCTTTATTCATGTGTGCTACAAAAACAGAATCAAGGAGCTTAAGTTACCCGTGTAAACGGTTGTAATAATCGTATATCGACACTTAGTTAATATAATGACATTTTCCATTGACGTTTTGTTTTGACTGTTGGTTTAATATCAATTGTATACGTAACTGTATTTAACTATATTTCCGTTTTCAAGAATTCAAACAATAGAGAAATGAATAGAAATTAAATAAAATGAGCGACATGTGATTAACTGTATAACTTACTGGTTATGTGTAATTCAGAAACCTGTATAAAAAGGTTATACTAACGTCGACATACGTTTTATGAAAATTAATTCAGCTAGTGATTTAGAATAAGTCCTACGCAACTTTATATGATTTTAACTATAACCAAAGAGTATATAATGATATGGTTTACTATATGAAATCAGTAAATTATTTTAAAAACTCATACTAAAAACAATTTCCACAAACTGTTAACTTCTTTTTTTAAATAATTAGAAATAAGATATATTTCTATTGAAATCGGCATTAAACTACTAAAATGACCATTACAGCAATTTTTTTTAAATTAATTTCTAATATCTTTGAATTAGAAATAACAAAAATAGATGAAATTACATCTTAGTTATTCTGGTTCTATACTTCATTCAATACCAAGGTGAACCTGAAGTAAATAAACACTAATGTGTGATCAACACGTGTTTTGTACATTCCCTTCCACCGAATTGGTTATACAGCGCTGGAGCGGAGCGTAATCAGTTGAAACGAATGTTGCCCAAATAATAATAAAAGCAGTTCCGAATTTTTCTCCTAAAGTGCTTTTTGGAATGTCAATGATGTTTAGTGTACAATAGAATTTTAGGTATTTTAAAAAATCCTGAACACAAGTTGTTGAATTATTGGGTCTATAGAAATTTTTTTTTAATTAGCTCCAAAAAGAGAATGAAAAACAAAGTCTTGAAGTAAATAATACACTTGTATGAATTTTATACACAAACTGCAAAGCTTAAAATACGAGTTGTATGCTTTTATTATTATTTTGAGTATTACGTGTTGATTGGTTGTCCGAATCGTGATCAACAGAAAACTTTTAATTATGAAAACCCCCTTAATTTAAATGGCATTCTTACAGACAATTTTATTCTGTTATAGATGATGTTCAAAGTAGCAAAGTCATCGACTTGATTATTTGCAAGTTATCATCAGCATAACTATTTATAATACAGAATAAATAAATGAATATATAGGAATTTTCTTGCTAAGTTTTAATCTACTGGCTTTAATAAGAAAAACTAAAAAAGGAAGGTAGTGCAATTTTCGGTTTTAGAACCGTCTCGTTATTTACATCTTATGTACAGGAGTTATATTGATGGCGCCATCTATACGTCAGTTAAACAAATAAACTGACATATATTAGGTGGTGTATGCCAAAATAGTTAAACAGCCTAATTAATATCAGTACAAATAATTTTGTTCTTTTTTTATTTTTTGATAATGATCGTCGACAAAAAAAAATATTATACAAATTTCGTGTGAAAAGTGATTTTACGGAAAATCCTACTTTCCACACTCTAATATAAAACTATTTAATTCTTCTGGTTTTAACGGGTGTTCAAATAAAAAACTGGGGTAGATGTCTTGGAATTTTTCAACATTTGGTAATCTGTTTAACAAAGTAGTCTAAGTCAAAACTTAGATTAGAATTCAAGTTATCTAAAAAAGGTTTTTAAGTTATACAAGGGCTAATCAAATATATTTTTTAAAATTGATTGAAAGAGAAACACGCGGGGGGGGGGGGTTACAATATTAATTTCTACATCTTTCCCAAGGGGTAGACAATTTATTTATGTAGGTTAGGTGTCAATCCAATTGCGCATAGAGGTCTTTACCGCATCATTACTGTCAAATTGTTGCCCTTTTAGGAATTCTTTCAAGAGTCCAACTAAGTGATAGTCACAGGAAGATAAGTCTATATAAGACTGTACGGAGGGTGTTTCAAAGGTGATCCAAGCATTAGCTCTAGTTTTTTGAGCGTTACTGTATAGGAACGTGCATTGTCATAAAAAAGAAGAACGTTTCTGATGGAGAAACAATGTCTTTTCCTCCGATATGCCAGTTTTGCCTCATCCATAAAGTTACAATAATATGCAACGTTAACCGATCGACGCTCTTAAAGAAAGTCAATGTGCAAAACTCCTGGGTCAAACTGGTACGAGGACGCCGACTCATTTTCAAACCGCTCTCTTCCTTCCAAAAACTTTTGTACTAATCACAAACCTGAGTTTTCTTTAGGCACACATCCTCAAATATACGAAAAAAATGGAGGGTCTTACACCCTCATTAAGCAAAAATTTAATGATAATCCGTTGCGCAACACTCTGGTCTATCTTTTGTCAACTCATCTTGACTTGATGAGCATTGGGTAATCACGCCACATCTACACCTACCATAGAGAGTAGTTGCGCCCACTTCCGGCTGTTTCAGCGTTTTACTCCGTTTTATACTTGACTAGAATAACAGCCAAAAATTTTTTGGGCAAAATTTGTTAATTTGAAAGGTTTTTAATTACCAATGTTTGTTAAATTAATTAATTAGCTAATTAGAGTGTATTTTAAGTGGCGAATCCATATTTTTAACCTTCTAAATCGATTGCCTATCATTTGGTATGTTTTTCAACTCAATCCGACATTTCGTTATCTACATCCTCGGCTTTTATATATAAGCCTACGATATTAACAATTATACTGTAAAATTTACCCTTGTATTTATGTCACGTATTAATATAGAGTTTCATGCCTCCATTGGTTACTTTGTTGAACTTTTATATACACTAAAAAATAATGAATTTAATTCGATTCCAGCCCAGTCCAGTTCTTTATTTAAACACTCGTTAAGTTATTGTTAACAAGTTTTTTTTTTGTAAATCCGACTAAGATTTTACTCATTCAAGCCCATAATATATATAACAAATAATTTGGGACGTACATTACATTTTAAAAATTTTAATTTTTTATTTAAATGGATCTCCGGTTTCTAATCATGAACACATTCATGTTCTAATTTCTGTACTGTATTCCGATACTGTAAATTTACTCTGGAATATATTAAAAGGATAAATACGTTATAACTAGGAATGTAATTTTCGGAAGAAGCTATGGTTATAAACATATTGTTAAGATAATTGATAAAATTTGAACAGCAAACAAAACTTATTATTTACAACTTAACATAAGAGATACATGTGTAAGTATTTTGCTATTAATTTACATTGAATTTTTACAATTTCATGCAATTTAATGGGTAAGTTGTACCTGATTTATGTCAATCATTAGGTAAATGCGTTTTTGATAAAATCTATTTTATTGTGATGTTTGAATAAAAAATTTCAATTTTCTCCTTTTTCGTGTACAATTGTCGCCATAAAACTAAATTTGTGAAAAAGTTTAATGTATTTAGTTTTATTGTCATAAATCAGGTACGGACTGCTTATTAAATTGCATGGTATTATTCGTACATTCAACTTTAAAAAGTTAATGTAACACAAAGGCAAAAATACTTCCAATGTTAAGTTGTCAATAATCTACAGTATGAAAGTTTTTTTGATGTTCCTTTTTTATAAATTTATAAAAATAAATTATGTACGATATTATCCGTACGTTCAATTGTAAAAAGTCAAAATTAATGGAAAATAGTTACATACCCAGTAAACACCGATCAAAGGTAACGTTTAATATAACCAAAAAAGTTTTGAAAGTTGATTGTTTCTTTTTTCTTGGTTTTGTAGTAATCATACGCCTTCAATTCTGTTTTGGGTGTTGAAAATCGAAACTGTTTTGTTTTCAATTTTGAGTATTGAGTTTAGTTTGAATTTACAAAAATTCAAACAGTTTCGTTTCTTCAAAATCGGTTCTATACAGTTTGCTTTTGTTACAATTTCTTGAATTTAATTCTTATTCAATTTACAAAAATCGAAAATGCTTTGCTTTTTCAAAAACAGTTCTTTGCGGATTGATTTTGTTTCAGTTTTATAGATTTAATTTTGTTTGCAATCACAAAAATTCAAAGTGATCTGTTTTTTAAAAACAGTTTCTTCTTCGTTTCAACTCTACGTAGGTACACTCATGAAATTTAAAACTTGGACACCACAATTTCTGTAAACAAAAGTTTGCACATTGTGAAGCGGGCTTAAGGGTATCATTTACAATTCTAACAGCAGGTAGTCTCAGCAGGGGTTATCTTATAGAAGGAGTGTAGAATGAATCATTACACTAAGCACGTTTTAGAAAATAGGTAATTTACGTTGCTTACTTAATTTTTTCTTTAAAGAATATATTTGAAGGTATCGCTAATTAAACACCATAGCTCGATTAATTATCGAATCAAAATTTTGTTTAGGAAATGTTTACAAAATAAAATTAGAAATAATTTTGATTTAAAAAACGTCTACAAGCAATAACTTTTAAATTAAATCAAAAAACTAAACATGGTTATTTGGGTTGACTGATTATTACTTATTTTTAAATAAATCTAACCTACTAATTATTGTAAGTTATTAAAAAAATCATTAAACTCTCTATTCATAATATTTAGTCCTTACAAAATGTATATTTTATGACGTTTCATTTTTTTCTGTAGTTAATATAAAAAGTGAAAATAAAAACTAAGGCAATTCTTATTGTCAACGTATATATTTAGTTTTTTGACAAGAATTTATTACATAATTATAATTAAGATACCAAGTTATAGTTTAAAATTAAATGAAAACTTTTTTTTAAATAAAGGTATTACTATATAAATAAATATAAGAAATCAATAATGGGTGTGACCTCCATTATTATTGATACATTCTTGGAGGCGTCTGCTCATTGACGCTATCAAGGTATCAATATAATTAATATTAATCGTTTCCCATGCGGTATCAATGGCTGCAATTAGTGCATTACGGTTTACTGGTATAAAATTTGGCCCTTGTTGTCTTCGGATAACAGCAAGTATTCGAGCCCAAACATTTTCGATAATGTTAAAATCTGGGCTTTTTGCTGGCCAGGGTAACAGCTCCAAGTTATTTGCTTGTATCCAGTTGCGCACAACCTGCGAAGTATAGGGTCATCATATCCCGATAGTTAATTATCGAATGTTCCAAGAAAATATGTGTAAATAGTAAATGGAATCTACTAACGTAACGTTAAGTCGTTAATTATAGTTACATAACTCTCCTTTCATAAGATATAGTTCATATTAATATGCTTATTGTAAATCTTCGTACACACCTGAACAACAAACCGAGGAACAAACAGAACAACGAACCGAACGGCAATCGGAACATTAATTTGGACGGTGCTACGTACGAATTTTAGAACAGATTCGCAAGTCCTGATTGTTCCACGAACGGTTTGCGGCGTTCCCGCAACTTGTCGGTTTTTTCTCCGACATCAAAGAAAATGCGCGCGAATGCGTTTGCAGGTTTGGACGAATCTAAACGGCGAACAAACTTATGCGGGAGAATTAAATTATTTATTTTTGTCCTCCTTTTGTGGGTTTGTTGTGTTTTAGGTAATATTATGGAGTTGACAGAAGAAAAATGTTTTAAATTAATCAGTGTTTAAGAATGCAAGAAAAATGATGTCCCTATTAGCATCATTTGGGCGGGAAATCTCCAAAATAAAAAAAAGCGAAGTAAATTATAATTTTTACTCTTCTTTGTGCGTAAAAATTTGGTTGGCACTATCTTCTTGTTTTCCGCAATTTTCTCTTTCTCAATAATAAATATATATGAACTGAAAACTACTGAAAATAATTATGGGAACAGCACAAACGTTCCGTTTGTTGTTCGGATTGTGGAAATCATAAAAGATCGTTTGTCGTTCTGTTTGACTTTCGGTTCGTTGTTATGTTTGTTGCTCGGTTTGTTGTTCAGGTGTGTACGAAGCTTTACAACTTAAGCAACAATTTTTTGGCGAATAAAGATTAGTTTGTGATGTAATATTAGAAACACAAATTTATATCATATCAAATTTATGACAACTTAAAACCAAGAACGTGTATGTTATTGCTAAGAAATTATTAAGGAAAAAGCGCAATTGCAGTGTAAATATTTATAATTAGATATTTTCGAAAGTTTATAAGTCCTCTATTGTAATCTTAATACTTAAAAGAAAATCCTGTCCATTAGCATTATAAGGAAATGGCTTTTACTTTATGAATAAGTTTCAATAACAATAGAATATCCTTGCTTGTTTAATTTACTTCCTTTGAGTCATATTGCTCTAAGGGTTGTTACATTGGTCATTAGAAGTATGTAATAAATAAACAATTACCTACTGTTTGAGAAGGGTAGTGTGAACCAATAAATAAAGTAAGAAATGTAAATTCCATTTTAGTTTAAAATTTAAGTGTTGTGAAAATGCCACCTCATCTCGGTGCTGATTTGAAAGCGCGGATTGTTTCGGAATTAGCGGCGGGCCGTAGCGTGCGTGAAATTTCACGTATGTTAGATATACCAAAAAGCACCGTAGGGCATTACCGAGTAAAATGGAATCTTGAACACACTTTTGGAAAGAGCCATCGGAAGTGGTAGACCTAAAGTATCTACACGTGCTCAAGATCTCGAGTTGTTTCATTACGTAACAGAACAACCATTTGCTACATACTCCAGGGCTATAGCAGATACACATTTTCCGGATGCCGTATAACTGCACAAAAAGATTAAAGGAGATGGGAATAAAGAAGTATAATGCTGCTGCAAAGAAGTTCTCAGTGACGAAAATATGAGACGTCGTCTGGAATTTGCAAGGCGATATGTGAACGAACCTTTGGAATTTTGGAATCGAGTGATTTTTAGCGACGAAAAAACGTTCAATAGCCGCAACGATGGACCACTAAAAGTTTTTAGAATGGAAGGAACTCGTTACGAAAATAATCACATATGTCCTAAAAACGAAGTGGTTATTTTTTGTGAATGTGTGGGGTTGGGTTAGCGCGCGGGGTCCAGGAGTTTGTTGGGCTATCGATGGACGTCTTGATTCTGCTGCGTATTTAGATATTTTGGAAACTATTATGAAACCTTCAGTCGAAGTGTTTTATCCAGACGAAGATTATATTTTCCAACAAGTAAGTATTCTTATTTCACTATACTTTCTCCAAAAAAAATAGTTCGGGATCTGTTGAATTAACATTTTCATAATGTATTTTTGTTGTTAAAGGACAACGCCCCTATTCATACTTCGCGGGTTGTGCGCAATTGGATACGAGAAAATAACTTGGAGCTGTTACCCTGGCCAGCAAAAAAGCCCAGATTTTAACATTATCGAAAATGTTTGGGCTCGAATACTTGCTGTTATCCGAAGACAACAAGGGCCAAATTTTATACCAGTAAACCGTAATGCACTAATTGCAGCCATTGATACCGCATGGGAAACGATTAATATTATACTCATTATACTATTGGCGCGGAGTAATAAACCTGTCAGAATGATCGAATCTCCCGTATTGCAGTGGCGTAGGTACCTGATACGTTTGGAAAATCATATTTTTAGTAGGTAAATATATTATAATAGTAAAAATCTACCTTGATATGAATTATTATGTGGTTATATGTTATTTATTTTATTTGTATAGTAGATCACATTACAAATTTTACTTCTTACGTATTATATACCATTTGTATCTTGGTATAATACCCACATCTACGATTATGATTCTCGTTTCTGTCAGTACCTGGGCTGATGGCAACGTGTTTACACAGATTAAGCTATTGTTCTCAGACCCTAGATATGTCGTTATGCTGCAAGAGCGGCACAATGATCGTATTTTAGTTAGAATTTATTGGTTTTTACTTAACCGTAGCAGTACCGCTTTTACAAGAAAATAAAGAATTATTTCAAGCAATTATGATTTATTATTCCGCGCCAATGGTATACAGACGTTAATTATATTGATACCTTGATAGCGTCAATGAGCAGATCGCCTCCAAGAATGTATCAATAATTTATTTAAAAAAAAAAAAATTTCATTTAATTTTAAACTATAACTTGGTATCTTCATTATAATTATGTAATAAATTCTTGTCAAAAACTAAATATATACGTTGACAATAAGAATTGCCTTAGTTTTTATTTTCACTTTTATATTAACTACAGAAAAAAATGAAACGTCATAAAATATACATTTTGTAAGGACTAAATATTATGAATAGAGTGTTTAATGATTTTTTTAATAACTTACAATAATTAGTAGGTTAGATTTATTTAAAAATAAGTAATAATCAGTCAACCCAAATAACCATGTTTAGTTTTTGATTTAATTTAAAAGTTATTGCTTGTAGACGTTTTTTAAATCAAAATTATTTCTAATTTTATTTTGTAAACATTTCCTAAACAAAATTTTGATTCGATAATTAATCGAGCTATGGTGTTTAATTAGCGATACCTTCAAATATATTCTTTAAAGAAAAAATTAAGTAAGCAACGTAAATTACCTATTTTCTAAAACGTGCTTAGTGTAATGATTCATTCTACAGTCCTTCTATAAGATAACCCCTGCTGAGACTACCTGCTGTTAGAATTGTAAATAATACCCTTAAGCCCGCTTCACAATGTGCAAACTTTTGTTTACAGAAATTGTGGTGTCCAAGTTTAAAATTTCATGAGTGTACATAGTTTTATCTATATTTTTAAAATTAAAGTTGTTTAGATTCTTTAAAAACTTTTTAGAGTTGTTGTGTTAACTTACTTATGTATTTAATTCTATTTATAAAAAAACCAACCTTTCATTTGCCTCTTTTAAAAATTCTGTTTTTATTTTATTGGCGACATAAATATTTGAAACACGAAAAAACGTGTTGATACTTATAGTTGAAGACATCAGTATATTGCTTAACTGAAAATCGGAAGTAATGATAATCATTTTAATCGTGTCATGAGCAAAAAGCTGTGAATTTTAAACAAAAAATACTATAATTCGTATGACGTTGCAGGATCAGCTTAACATTCTCAGAATTCAGACTCCAGTCATTTCTATTGAGGAGTTGCACGCATTTAGTACGTGGCATTCGAATGGTGTAGAGTGTTTAATAATTATGATATTTTGTTTCACTAAAATAAACATGCAACAAGACCAAATTGCAAAATCGGTAGGAATTGAAAATATGTTTACATTTATATCTTTGTTTTAAGCGGGGGTTGTATTCTTATTACTACTTTAATATTTTACTTTGTTCTCCGTGAGAAAGAAGTTTTTTAGCATGGAGCCAGAGGAAAATAACGTGAAGAGGCCTACAATATTGTAAAAGCATGTTAAACCATTTGACATTTTATGTTATTTTATTTGTTAGTTACAATTATTATTATTGGCATGTAATTGTATAAATCTATAGTTTGTTTCTTTGTGTGTAATAAATGTAAACTGTATATGTTTTGAAACATAACCAAATATTCTCATTCGAAAGTAATTCATAGTAGTTAAACCGATTTTTTTTCATTAATAAAGAATCAAAACAAAACTAAAAAAACATAAACACTACAGTTTCATTTAAAAAGGAACGGTTACAAATCATCACAAATGTAATCAAACAAAATTATCAAAACTGTGCTTGACAATTATCACCTACGTTGAACTTAGGAATTGAAATACAAACGAAACATGAAATTCATGTTACGAAATTGTTTCAAAATAAGATTGATTTTGTGTTTACTGGGTATATATTTTCTATGTAACAAAATTCCATTTAAATTGTTAGGTGCTAATTTAGTAATTAGTGTGGCGTTTTTTCTATCAATCACAAATATTTGACTTATCAAACTCGTGTATGTGGTATGTATTTTATGCCTTGTGGTTAAACAACCAAACCAAACTAGCTTATGAGTTGCGTTCAATTCTGTACTTGTGCTACTGATGTTATCTATCACAACCTTCCGTTCGACCTGTACCTGTATCACTTGGACATTTATCTAAAGCACCTGAGGTTCATGTACATAAAATAAAACAATTTGATAGCTAGGTATCTTAGTTTTTAGGTGATACATGCGTCTTAGAAAGCGACCATTTTAATTTCTTACTAATTTATAATCAACGCTTTTTGTTATAAACTTTGTGATTGCGAGCCCTCTCGACAAAACGGTTTCACATATGTTGGTGCCAATATTTCGGTATTAGTTTACATCACTTTTACGGTTTAGTTGCTATGATTAGGAAAGTCAACGTAACAGGTTTGTTTATTTGGCCTTGGCCGTAGTAGTTCCTTGGTTTTGGGGAAAACTGCAATATTGCGGTCAGTGCAACGTTTACGTAATGTATTTGTTAATTGTGTTATTGTTACTTGCTATAAATTTATGTGTTGTGTATTTTTGTCTGTGACACAATTGGTAAAACAAGCTCTATATCGTCAAATTATATGTTTCATTCATTATCAGTTTGTTTCTTTGAGTCTTTAAGCTTAAGATTTAGGACTAATAACTACAACTGTAGGGTGACTCCCCTTCGCCTTAAAGCACCCTTTCTACTACTGCATCGTTAATAATCGGCCACGACTCCTCAACGATAGTAGCTATCGGGTGGTGCTTTGAAACGACTACAAATTTCTTATAGAACAAATTTTTGTCAACAACAAACTGTAACACAACATAAGTTCTCCAGTTTAATAATAAATCAATAAGACGTAGTAAAGAAGATTTTCAGACGATTTTTTCTACAATCAATGGAGCACTTAATAACAATGTGTGCTAGATTTGGAGGAAAAATTGCAATTTACAAATAATTAAAAAAAATTAAAAACTGCATTTTAATCGTTTTGTAAGATTTTTTTTATCATTAACGGAATCAAAGACATTTAATACATTTATTTTCAATCTTTTTTAAAACTATTATTTCTTTTACTTGTCGAAATATATTTTGCAGTCAAATACATACTCACTGATTGCAGGATGTTTGCAGAGAAAAAGGTAAATTTTTATTTTCCGACGTTTTCAATGGACCTGTGCTCAACATAATTCTTCAAATATTAGTTGGTCAAAAATTTGAAAATAGAGATATGCGTGACATGGCACGTGGAATTGTAAGGTTTATGCAATCCGGTGACACAACAGGCGGTGCAATATCGATTACACCTTGGTTAAGATTCATTACAAGAAATACGTTTGGTTATGGCCCAGTCTATGACGAAAATCGGCGTATGTTTGAGTTTTTTAAGGTGAGCGGTTTTATGATTTAAAGAAAATTTATAATTGTAATTGTATTTAGCAAATTGTTGACGAAAGGGGTTCTGAGTTCCTAGACTCTCACTTTTCGGATTTTCTGGACGCTTATTTGCATAAGCTTAATTCTGAGAAAACGTCCATCTCTAGCAGCTTTACAAGTAGTTTAGAAATAAATATAATTTTTTTTAGTTCTACATTCTGCTTACAGAAAAACAATTGATATGGAGTTTAATAGATATCATGTTTCCAGTTCCTGTTACTATTTCACCAAGTTTGATGTATATGTTTGCTTACTTAATTACATATCCAGATATTCAAAAAAAAATTCGTGAGGAAATTCATAAAGTAGTAGGAAAGTGCCGTTTACCAAATTTAAATGATCGAAAGGAGTAAGTAAATCGCATCGTGTACGTCTCTTATTTTTATATAACCATTGTTTAAGTTTGCCGTTTACAGAAGCATTCATTAAAGAAGTTCTTAGAAAACAACCGGTTCTACCTATTGCAAATCCTAGACGTTGCGTTAAAGACACCACCCTTGCCGGATATGCAATACCAAAGGTATTAAGCCTAAAAAACAAAGTCTAGTTCATTTCTCCTTATAGGTAACTAAGGAATGGTTTTTCCAGTAAAGAAATTTGATAGGTTTGTTGTTTTTAAATTCCAAACTGGAACTAAGCATTAAAAATGAAGTGAATATGACATAATTAACACAATATATGATACTGTACTAAGTGATCATAGTCACTCTGCCACTTTTTCAGAGGCTGTTTACCTACCTGAAAAAAATTGAGTTAACCGCTTCGTAATATTAATGTAAGAATCCAAAAGTAGGTGTTGCTTCAAAAGTTATTAATAATTTATTATTAATTACAGCAAAAAACTGCAAAATAAAATTTTGTTCACTGAATTTTTCTAATGTCTTTCAGTTTTATATCTATTGGTGATTTTCAATAATAATACGTGCAATTAAAGTAAACTAAATAAAATGAGACGTGTTCCTTTTCAAAATAATCACTATTTGCGCGCCGGCAGTTGTACCATAAACATCGTTCGCCGCTTGTTTACGGTGTTAGTGTTCGCGTTTACTTGGTAGTGTAGTAACTATTTGTGTTCGTGTGTTATTGTGTGCCGTTGTCGGATTATCTTCAGCAGTAGCCACTCTACCGCAGCGATTGCAGCTAAGGATTACCACAAACCCAGCTAAGTACCTTTTAATATACATACACCTACATAACACAAACCTACGCACGACAACACGATGGTCAAGCACGGCATCGGCCACGCTTCACCTCCCCCGCATGATCTTCACGACACAGACTCTGATGCATTCAAAACAGTTTCCCACCGCAGACGATCCAAAATTCCTCATCTTCGACAACGTCCAACAACTCCATTACAAACTCCAACTCTACCGACACCAAAAACAAAGCAAAATACTGCATACGCAACATCCCGATTCAAATACAAACGCAAAAACAATTCTACACCACACTACAACTCCACTAACAAACCTGAAACTAAACCACAACCACACTGCTCTACTAAAAACCTCCATCCCCTTACCTCCCGACACATACAAAAGAATCCAACACCTATTAGGCGATCCAAATATAACCCTCACTTAACTTGCTGGTCCAAAATCACAAACCACTTCCACCACCCACAACCCGAACTTCTCCTGTGTCATACGTAACGTAGACAGGCACATCACCAAAAATAAAATTATAAAATCTATAGACCTTTCCAAAGCAATCAGAATCATATCCAGGATCACAAATCAACCTACTTCCCTGATCCGGCTCCTAACTCCCAGCAAAATTACTTTAGATTACCTACTCTGCAAGGGAGTCTTTATGTTCGGGAGACATTATCCCTGCGAACCATCCCAGGTTCCCCAACCCGTCCCTAAGTACTGCTTTTCCTGCACCAAAGTAGGCACGCCTCAACCGAATACCCTACAAAGACCATAGTGCACTAAATGTGGTGAGAATTACAACTCCTCACAATGTCCCTCATCGATCCCTAAGTGCAACCACTGCAAAGGACCTCATCCTACTTATTCCTTTGCATGTGCTGGACGCAAATCCATCCCAACAACCCCACAAGCTGTAGCACACCCCGAACTCTCGATACTGACACAGACTCTTCCTCTATTCTTAAAAACATCACAACAGTTTAGGAAATTCGACTAAAACCCTTCTTAAAAACATTAACCCTATACCTCATGTACCTATTTCCTGACAAAAGAAGTTCTATCGTAGAAACCATCAACAAAGCCTCACAACACATACTTTACCGCACTGTCTACATAAGCTTTGCCAAATACGCCGTCGCTTTTTCCACACACACACACAGCTCCGTGTAGAATAGACACGTAGCTGGTGATAGGCACCGTCAACGCATGCGGCGTTAGTCGTAAATATACACTAATTAAAAATCTACTGCAAAACAAAAAAATACAAATACAAACAATAACAGAAACTAAACTAGCACACGGACGCACCCGCACACTGAAACTAAGCAATTACACAACATATCAAAGAAACAGGGATACGGGTGGATACAGAGGTGTTGCTTGCATTACTAATTCACTTAAATTACCCATCACAACAACACCATCTGCCCCTAACTTAATTTATTTAGAATGCGTGGCAACGTAAAATAACAAAAAAATAGTACACTTCACAAATAACACTATTATATTCTTTGCATACTTCCAAAACGGTGTTCTATTAGGAGATCTTAATGCTAGACACAACCAATTTAGAGATTACGCTACAAATCAAAACGGTATTCTCTTAACGAAACAACTACTCAACTTCCCATTTGGCGAGCAAGAAACGTAAAACCCACTTTTTTAGGACACCAAGGCACATCCATAGTCGATCACATTATGTGCTCAGAACCATTAATCCAACACTTCGACCAAAACTGCTACCAATGCACAACTATCACTTCTGACCATCTGCCCCTTCTAATCAAAACCAGCTTTAATAGACCACCCCGCCGCCACCAAAATTCATAACAAAAAAAGTCTACTCAAAAACAAACTGGACCGACTTCTCAAACTACATAACAACACAACTTCCAGGTCACCTTGAACTATCCACACTTTCAACTATAGACAAAGCCATAAACACACTAACCGCAGTAGTTTCAGGCGCTGCCGAAAGAGCCGTACCAACAATAACTATAAACATCTCAAAAAAACCGCTTCCACAAAACATCTTAAACTTAATTAAGGAAATTAAGGATCTTACGAGAGTACTTGCGACACCAAGACCCCGCTCTTAAAACATAATATAACCGACTTAACGCAATCAATCAACTTTAGACAAACAAGATAACAGAAGAACACTGGGTGAAAACCACCTTAAACATCGACTACAGAAACGGGAAAAAGTTCAGGAACAAATTTAATGTCCTAACTGGACGCAAAACACGTACTTCAAAGTACCTTACTAACCAACACGAAAACTACATCACCTCTCCCGAAGACAAAACATTATTATTTGCACAACATCTTCAATTGGTATTTCAACCTCCAGCACACCCTAACTTTAATAATGTCTCTAAACTACGAATTGAACGCAATTTAGAAAACTTTATCTACATCCGCCGACCAGACCCTCCCAACACCAACAATTCTCTCTTTAAACCTGTTACGCCCTCACAAATCGACAACATTCTTAAGACAGGCCATAATACAGCCCCCGAACAAGACGGAATTAACCGACTAATATTAAGAAAACTCCTACTCAACGCACTAGGATTATTAGCCAACATCTTCAACCAATGCCTTATCAAATCGTACTTTCCCAAATATTGGAAGACGTCCGATACTATTATGATTCCAAAACCAAACAAAGACCACACACTCCCCACATCATACCAACCGATTTCATTACTGTCTTGCATGGGCAAGTGTTTCAAACGGGTGCTTGCAACCCGACTGAGAGAATTCGTCAAGACCAACAACATACTCCCCGACTGTTAGTTCTGATTCAGAGCAAACAGATGCACTACTACTAAAACTACATACAGACACCACAAAAGCTCTGAATCTCGGAAAAATTTCACTAGCCATTTTACTCGACATGGAACAAGCTTTTGATAAGGTATGGCACGACGGGTTAATACACAAACTACACACTATAGGACTTCCGTTTCACTTCTGTAAACTTATAGCCTCATACCTAACAGACCGCACCACAACCATTAAAATCAATAACATACGTTCACCACCCATTCACACGCAAACCGGAGTTCCTCAAAGCTCCGTCCTTGCTTCACTACTTTACATAATATACACTCACAACATACCTACACCAGTACACGAGGATGTCACCGTGACACAGTTCTCAGACGACACATCCGTCTGGGCTACTAGTCGGAGCACAGAAGAAGCGGCCCCCTTGATATAACGCTACATAAACAAACTTTCCACATGGTTAAACAGATGAAGAATTAAACCAAACCCACACAAAACACAAGCTATACTTTTCAAACACCATCAACACGGAAACCAAACACACACTTTAACATCACATTCTGGGACGAGATCATACAACCACAGAACAAAATCACATATCTCGGAATCAAGTTCAATAACACCTACAACTTCAAAAAAAAACATGCAAAACACTCTCTGCAAAGTTCGGAACCGTGCGAACATACTGGGCGCTCTCAGAGGTAGAATAAAAGGCTGCCACCTAAATACGCTACAATACCCGTACAAAACCTTTATCAGACCAATAATAGACTACAGAGTACCACTTTACTCAACACTACAATAATCAGAACTCAAGCCAATCTCATTCTGCGAACGCCGTATACTAAGAAAAACACATAAACTTTACCACAGACACCAAAACGAACTCACGCAAATATTGCACCAATCACAGACAGATTTAAAACCCTACAAATTAACTATACTACACGTAGAATATTCGGAGCAACACGAGCCACAAAAAACATATTCCTAACACCGTATAACAACATCAACAAACGAACAGAAAGAACACTGAAAAGAAAACCAAAACGAAAACTAAAATATCCACCAGCTGTACTAACACAACAACTACAAACACTACCCAAAGAATTTGAAATACTGCTAGACACAACACCATACATCCTCAGACAATAATAACAATAATAATAAAAAAAAAAAAGATAAAACATGCATATACCAACCGTATCTCAAAATACTGCAGAGGTTTTCAGTTACAGGCTACAACTATAATAGAACAACAACAAAAGCAGGCCGGCTACACCACGCAAAAACAATTCTAGACCAGACTAACACCACCATATCACTACGACAAGCCAACCTAGCTGCAAACCACTCACACTGTTTAGGCCAAAGTAGTGTAAGGGTTGGGGAACGTTCTTTCTAAGTAAGTGGGGAGAAAACAACTTGAGCTGTTAGGGAAATTGTAAATTATTAGTTGTCGAGTTGTCGTTTGACCATCAAGGGTCACAATTCTAGTTTTCAAGTTTTAAGAACCAGTAAGTAATTGTATAGTTAATCCTAGAAAAAAAAAGTGTACAAGTTAAAATAAAATATATATACAGTCCACATTATCAAGTTTATTCAACACACACACACACATCACTCTTGGAATATCTTGGGGTTTTTATAGTTTCCCTCAGGATCGAAAACTCTTCAGGTTTCCGAGCAAATGCTATGCTAACACACACAAGCGGCCATAACCGCTCAGACTCCGATACATCGTTTAACTATACACCATCAGATAACAATGTAAATAAACAATCACGCAATCATAACAAACTTGTATATATAAACACATTTTTGTAAAATTATCATTAAATAAATAAAACTTACAAATGTACAACCGTGGCTGTAGAGGAAACACTCCTGAACAGTCGCTTGCTAGCTTTATAAAACAATTTTTTTTTGGTAATTTTATTCACTTTTGTGAAAATATTAAGCAAGATTATGGAGTAAATATACTAGATTAAGTATAAAAAATTTATTGTCTTTGATATATTAGCAATCAAGCTACAATAGTTTAAGAAACTTAGTATTAGTAGTTCAAAATAAAATAGCAACAATAGCTCTCGGCGGGTAGCGCAACAAGATTCAGAGTACAGTCTTTTTTATTTATTTTGTTTGAAATAAGACAATATATTTATTCACTATACTGATAATAACATTATATTAACAAATACGCAAATGTACTGCAACAATAATTATTTTATACTTAAAACAATATACACTTTTTGTAAATCAAGAACAAATTCGGAGAATTTTTGAATTAAATTTTTTTTTAATACATTTATTCAATAAAGGTAAATATTATAAATGTTACAGAATAATTTTAAACGTATATCGAGACATATACATTGTAACGTTCGAAGTGTAAACGCTCATCCTGTGTCCACACTTCCTTAACCCAATTTCGCGGGCATTACTTTGTATTGATTTCCGGCGTTGATAACTTGAAACTGTCCACGATTGGTCCGCTGCATTTGAACGCTTCCGGAAAGCTTGTTCTGAATCAACCGTTCACGAGGGAGAAGATAAACCCTCATCTGAAA
The DNA here is from genome assembly GCA_030710515.1 of Abscondita cerata. Lineage (NCBI taxonomy): Eukaryota > Metazoa > Arthropoda > Insecta > Coleoptera > Lampyridae > Abscondita > Abscondita cerata. The sequence continues at coordinate 46,065 of JALBCR010002351.1, forward strand.
ATTTCCTCGCTTGAAGGGGGTAATCAGGCCGATGGTAAAACATATGATACCGCATAAAGTGGCTTTTAAAATTTGCTAAAAGGTTGTGCTTCACATGAACTGTTCAATAAGCACAGGTCCTGCATTCTTCAGGCTAGGGGACGCTTTGCATCAGAGAGGGTGGTTTATGTCTCCCTATTACAAATATATTCTCTTCCGGTTGTTCCTTCGTCAACTTGTACGGCTATTGCGGGTCTACTCATGGCTCTTGGAGGCGTTGTGCCGAAATAGCTACCCACGAATACTCCGTCAGATTCGCAGACCACGGTGGAGGCTCATTCCGAACCGTTAGTACCATTGAGAGCAAGAGTAATACTCCTACTGCTGCATGGAAGGTCAGAGGTTTTAATATCTTTTTAATTGCGCGTAAACCTGCAGTCGACCTATCACTCAAGTAGAAGTCACCCCTTGACAGCAACTATCAGGCGCGAACGTAGAAAATTTATTGCGGATTATTTGTCGCTCGAATGTGTAATTGCATAATATACCTGGAACGTTAACTAGTTATAGATAAGAGTATTTAATACCTACGTGGTGTATAAGTCGTGTAAGAATTTAAACCTCAATCTTAATTAAGCCGAACGCATTTAGTTCCATTGACCCTCCCGGTACGAGCTCGTTCCCAGACAGGCCAAATTGAACAATCGTTTAAACTTCGCGGTGACTAAATTAGTCTTAAAACTTCACTTACACGTCTTCCTTAAATTCATGTAATCTGTAACGTTACTCAGTACCATAAATCAACATACATTCTAGGTTAAGTTCACCATAGGCGTATCTTCAGTACGCGAAATATCAATTGCATATACGAGACAGTGGTGTAGCAGTGGTAAATATTTGGGTAATTCTCTTTACTTTAACTTGTAATTCTATGTAGCTCTAGTCATTTTCGTGTTACCTGAATGTTTAATGCTGTACGTTACCCGTTTTAGCTCGTGTGTATTTGTAATATATCTGTGTCTATTTAATGCTGTGAACTATCACAACTTCGTTTGTGTATTGGGGTGAATAAATATTGTGTGAAGGTGTCTCTGACTTTATGTCGAATTCTTTCGTGATTTGTTTCCCTTTTTCTGTATATTCTGCTGCGAACAGTTAGCTGCTGACCTTTGGTTCTGGGTCAGATTCTTCTCTACAGCGTTACTCGAACCTGGCGCCCTACCTTTTTAATTTTTTTTTTCTATAGGTTCTAGGAATAACGTTGACTTTCCTAACCCGCACCCTACTCTCCACTGAGGGGCATACTTTCCTAACAACTGACCGTAACAACATATACAAACGCTCGCTTATTAGTTATTTATCGTAAAAATAAGTCTAAATAAATTTACGTTACTTTTTTAAATTTTTTCTAGCAAGAGGCATTATTGAATTTCTTTGAAATTGTTTTTAAAGTTTTGATTACTTGTAAATTTCCATGTAGGTAACATTAAAATACATTAATGTCAAAAATGTACTATTATAGCACAATATTTTTGCAGGTAGGCAAACAATCTCCAAATTCCTTATTTTTCAGCTTTATTACTAGACTATCAGTGACGTAATAAAGTTGTCATTCGGAACTCAAAAAATACAAAATCGTTTTAAATTTCATTCTAATATACATAACTTTTAGGACACTTACGTATTAGCCTGTCAATGGACATCAAACCATGACCCAGAGGTTTGGGACGAACCGTACACATTTAACCCAGAAAGATTTCTAGACAAAAACGGAAAACTACTCAAAAAAGACTGTTCGTTTGCTTTCGGAGGGGGTAAATAGTCTAAACTTGTAATAAAGGTATATTAACAGAATATTTTCTCAGGCAAAAGAGTGTGTATTGCCGAAACATTTTCCAGACAGGTGTTATTTTTATTTCTCAGCGCGTTGGTGCAACAATTTACATTCAAACCTGTTGATAAGATGCCCGAAATTGAAAATAAAACTTGTGGATTTGTAGTTTACATGGCTGATTTTTGGGCGGAAGTAATTTTAAATTAATGTGCAAATAAAGTCTGTTTACGTTATAAAAAATGATGACGTGAAACTTAGTAATTTATTACAGCAACACAACATTTAAAATTTTCTGTTACCATAATGTTAATTAAAGTGCCCTTATTTGTGTTCAGTTGGAAAAACTTCACAATCGATGCTGCATTATACTTGTTGTTATTTACATAGCTTTATAGATTATTTCTTTACCAGAATGAACATAATTATGTTTATTATTGATTATCAACAAATTTTGGTCGGTACATTCGTCGATTCTCCAATTATTATTATTATTATGTGTTAGCAAAATAATCTCAAATCGCATGCTGAAAGATTGTACAATATCAAGGTATCACCCAGAATCCCTCGACAGCTGTTTCGTCCTTTTTGAACTCTTCAGGAATGAGAAAACTCGAGTGTAAGTTTATTATTGTACAAATGTGCGCTGTCGACTATATTTCTTACTGGAGGACACATCATGTACGACGACTTTCAATGTAATTAGAAATACAGGTAGTAGAAAAGGAAAATTATATGCAAACATGACGACGTTGTAACATGTCGTCATCTTATTGCTTTTGTAAACAAACTTTAAATATTAAATAAACGCACTCGTTTTGTTTGTTAAGTATCTTTAAGCTTTAATGACAGTATAGCTTCATATTTAGTAATTTTATGAAAACCGGTTGATCAATAAACATAAAAAAAATGGTCAAACGCAACCGATGTTAATCATATTGTTGTATATACGTTTGTAGAATAAGATTCATATTTATATTAATTTTAAGTGAACTGTATTGAATAGACTTCAACATATTTGTACAATTATTATACATTACTAAAAAATAAAAAAGCAGCTTAGTAAAGATAGAAATTACTAAAATTATGGCAAAACACCCTTACTTACATCTCGCTAGCACTGCCCACAAAAGATCTACTAAGTATGCCCCCGGCCTTTCATTAATAAAAAAATACAACAAAAGGCAAATAACATTAAAAATTCTTGTCATTGGTAAAAACTGACAAGAACCGAAAGACCATGTCGTTTTTTTCTATTTTGATGGATTTAAAAGCTATTTAGTGCGTTGTTGCTTTTGAAAACTAATTCGATCATTCATCACTTGCTGATGAAGATGATTATATTGGAAGTTGCGAAATCTTGATTCTTTTAGAGCACTGACATTGCTATTAGACAATAAAGTGAGGTAGAGATAGATTTCACAATAAAATTAAGTAGGGATAAGTTTAGTACTCACTCACAATAGCCCAAAATAACGTACAAAAGGTTTAGACTCATTACTCTTTAGGGTAGACTTCAGCAAAGCTTTGATCAAAGTTAAGAGAGAATTGTGTAGCTAGTAAGAAGATAAAAGGCCAACTTCTTACTTAATTTTACATTTTGGGATATTCAGATAATGAAATCCGAAGTTCAGGCCATGGAAAATATTGTTTGTAAAGAAAGACGGGGTTTTTCTACGATTTTCACGATTTATTAAATCTCTCGAAAAAACTGCTTTTGGTAGCAAATTGATATAATTTTTTTTAATAGGAACGTGGTGTCAAGAAACGTAAGAAGATCTTCACTAAACGTTAGCACAATCAAGAATCTTCCAATCGAAACAATAAATAAACAACTTTGTTTAATGTTACTTGGTAAATGATCCCAAAGTGTGGATCGTCTAAAAGCGTGCATGGTGATAGTTGTATAAGTGGGTAAAGAAATTGAGAAATTTTTGATAGAATATAGCGTGTGGTTACAGAAAGCTTTAAAATACAGTACATTAAACTCTCAGAACAAAATGCCCAACTTCACCTTAGAGTATTAGTGTGTTCAAGCTTCCCAAAATTAATACCACCAAGGTAAAGATTAGCTCGGGGGCATTGACTAGGGCACTAGCAAACTTCAAAATCCATTTATCACCTTA
>JALBCR010002351.1:52500-306359 GCA_030710515.1 Abscondita cerata
TTAGTGGTTTTCCTAAACCTTGAAGCAAATGTTTAACCAAGATGAACCAATCCACAATTGCACACGGTTTTGCCACCATACTATACAGGTTTATACTGATCTCCTGGGGCACCGTACATAACACTTACATCACAATACAATATTAAAAATGTACCATACGGATAAATAAACAAATAGTACATGTTGAAGAAGTAGCAGTTAAATTTAATGGAGTAGATAAAGTATCAGGTAAGTATCAAATCAGTAAAGAAAGTACCGGGGAAATACAGGAGTGTCAAAAAAGTAAAAAAATGTGCTAAAAAAGTACAGAAAACCCTGTATACTTTAAAAGACTAACCGCTTTCTTGTACAGTTGCATACCGTACTTAAGTATACACCTCTGATGAGCTCATAATAAGAACAAAATGCACGTCAGGTGTTCTTTCGTGCGTGTACGCTACTGTACAGAAATACTTGGTTTTATTGACACGAGTGGTTATGCATTCTAAGTTATCGCTTAGATAACGATTTGGATTTAAACATTCAATCGTCGTTACAGTTATCTGTTGGCAGTACTTAGTTTAATATATAGGAAGTATTCAATTTAAAGAAAGTAATGTACAAATTATGACTCAGCGGTTTACCCCTCGGAATTCCCAATTACGTTTCTTTTTAACCTACTGTATTAGTAGTATTTTCTTCAACGTTGGCCAGCACATCATAGGCGTGTACCAAAAAAATTACAACATACTTAAGGCTAAAAGAAGCTAAGTTATACACAAATTAATCCTTTTCGCAGATCAGGGATTATACATGTTGGTAGAGATATTTTGACACTGAAAGATTCAAGAGGATAAAATTCCAGTGCAATTGCGGAAGGTTATGTGGATGATTCTATCAATAAAAAAAAATTAAAAAAATGTTTCCTGGTCGAAACACAACAGATGTATCTTCCACTTCAATAAATGTGGTTTCCACTTCGGGATATTCTACTATTAATTGCTCAATGATAAGCGAATTCATTTCCGGTTTAGCAATGTTTGGAATTAACGGAAATTTTAATTGTACATTTAATATTAATTTATATGAAACAAAGAAGTAAAAATGTCCAAAGATAAAGACGCTACTACTTTTTTCAAATTTAAAATTTTTCTACTTCTACTTGTTAAGTTGACAACTAGTCTGCTGTCAATTTAACTTTACTAGCCAGTTAAAATGACTTCGAGTTTGAATAAATCACGTTTACTATTTGATAATAGTAGATTCTTTAACAAGTAAATTATTGATTCAATTTTCCCAAACTAGAAAACTCAATTTTCTTGTTGATCATGCTATTTTTGTTTCCTTAATGGAAAACTTGTATATTTTAACAAGAATTGGTTTTTTTACAATCTTTAATACAGTTGCATGTTAAAAATAAACCGATACATAACAACAAATTAAATAAAACAGAATTTTATTAGAAGGTGAACGCTGAAAGAGTTATTAAAGAAAATGAGAGCCACGAGAGAAGCATTGTCATTAGTAAGCCAACATATTCGACGCTGACGAGTACGTTGCATATGTATGAAACAGCAACATTTCAAAACACAATCAACTTTATTTTGAAAAAAACGAAATAAAGGAATGAACCCAAAAAATCAAAATTGTTGTCAGTCAAACAAATTATGAAGTTTCTAAATTACGCTTTAAATGAAGCAATGCAAAAAGAGAAGAATTAAAAACACTAACAATTAACGATATAGAAGGGAATTTTTGTCTTAATTTGGTCGTATGCCGAATAACATTGTAAACTCAATAAAATGTATATTGTAAGATTTACAATAATTAAATAATTGTATTATTTACAATAAATACCATACATTTTTTGGTCCTTCGAGGCAGATGCCTAAGATATACAGCATCGTTAAAAAGTGAGTTTTCCTTTTTTTACTATTTTCCTTTAATTAGAATTTCTTTAATTTGAACTATGGCGCAATTACCGAAATTAATTTAAAAACGTGGTGTCATAAAGGCACACATTACTAGGTTGAAAAGTTATCTCGATAGTTTATGTGCGGATTCGTTATCAAACCAAACATTTGTTCAATTGTAATACAGAGTCTCCAAACTCGATAGTTGGTGAGACTTATTTAAAGATATTCAAATTAATATTGATATTTTATTGGCCGAACAAAATAATGAAGTCGTCGAACGCGAACATTTTGAAAAAGATTATTTTGATTTAGCTGGTAAAATCAAAGTCATAATTAGCGATTTTGATAAAAATCGTACAGCGACGCCGGATGTGTCGTTTGTATCACAAGCAAGTTCTTGCGCGCATAACGTAAATAATGGTCACATACGGTTACCAATAATTAAACTACCGACGTTTGATTGGAAATTCCATAGTTGGATGGAGTTTAAAGCTTCGTTTGCAGGTCTTATTCATAAAAATGAAAAATTATCTAAAACTCAAAAAATTTCATTACTCAAAATCGTCAATTAAGGATGAAGCTGCAATAATCTTGCAAAATTTAGAAATATCAGATCCAAACTATGAAATCACTTAAGATTTGTTGCAAACGAGTTTTCAAAATAAACAAGCAATTATAAATCAACATATAAAATTAATTACCGATATTAATCCTTTACAAAAGGAATCATTAACAGGTCTTTGAAACTTACATCAAGTATCATTAAAAAACATTAAAAGCTTATGCTTTTTGCATGAACTCGCAAAATCATGTTATTTTAATTCATATTCTTTCAAATAAATTGGATCCTATTACGGGCAAAGGATGGCAACAGGATATTTAAAAATTTGATGAATTACCTACATTAGAAGATTTCAATAAATTCATTTAAAAAAAATTTTCAGTTCTCGAAAGCGTTGCACCCGTCAAACCTGAAGTCAAATTTGGTAATAAAAAAATCGCCAATTCTAAAACTAACTTTAATCCGTCTCATCTTGCTATTAAGGCAAACACTAAAAAGTGCCATCTAGGCACGAATAATCATGATTTATATCAGTGTTATACGTTTAAGGCTAATCCGGTTGATCAACGTTGGCAAGACGTATGTACACTCATGAAATTTAAAACTTGGACACCACAATTTCTGTAAACAAAAGTTTGCACATTGTGAAGCGGGCTTAAGGGTATCATTTACAATTCTAACAGCAGGTAGTCTCAGCAGGGGTTATCTTATAGAAGGACTGTAGAATGAATCATTACACTAAGCACGTTTTAGAAAATAGGTAATTTACGTTGCTTACTTAATTTTTTCTTTAAAGAATATATTTGAAGGTATCGCTAATTAAACACCATAGCTCGATTAATTATCGAATCAAAATTTTGTTTAGGAAATGTTTACAAAATAAAATTAGAAATAATTTTGATTTAAAAAACGTCTACAAGCAATAACTTTTAAATTAAATCAAAAACTAAACATGGTTATTTGGGTTGACTGATTATTACTTATTTTTAAATAAATCTAACCTACTAATTATTGTAAGTTATTAAAAAAAATCATTAAACTCTCTATTCATAATATTTAGTCCTTACAAAATGTATATTTTATGACGTTTCATTTTTTTCTGTAGTTAATATAAAAAGTGAAAATAAAAACTAAGGCAATTCTTATTGTCAACGTATATATTTAGTTTTTGACAAGAATTTATTACATAATTATAATTAAGATACCAAGTTATAGTTTAAAATTAAATGAAAACTTTTTTTTAAATAAAGGTATTACTATATAAATAAATATAAGAAATCAATAATGGGTGTGACCTCCATTATTATTGATACATTCTTGGAGGCGTCTGCTCATTGACGCTATCAAGGTATCAATATAATTAATATTAATCGTTTCCCATGCGGTATCAATGGCTGCAATTAGTGCATTACGGTTTACTGGTATAAAATTTGGCCCTTGTTGTCTTCGGATAACAGCAAGTATTCGAGCCCAAACATTTTCGATAATGTTAAAATCTGGGCTTTTTGCTGGCCAGGGTAACAGCTCCAAGTTATTTGCTTGTATCCAGTTGCGCACAACCTGCGAAGTATAGGGTCATCATATCCCGATAGTTAATTATCGAATGTTCCAAGAAAATATGTGTAAATAGTAAATGGAATCTACTAACGTAACGTTAAGTCGTTAATTATAGTTACATAACTCTCCTTTCATAAGATATAGTTCATATTAATATGCTTATTGTAAAGCTTCGTACACACCTGAACAACAAACCGAGGAACAAACAGAACAACGAACCGAACGGCAATCGGAACATTAATTTGGACGGTGCTACGTACGAATTTTAGAACAGATTCGCAAGTCCTGATTGTTCCACGAACGGTTTGCGGCGTTCCCGCAACTTGTCGGTTTTTTCTCCGACATCAAAGAAAATGCGCGCGAATGCGTTTGCAGGTTTGGACGAATCTAAACAAAACGGCGAACAAACTTATGCGGGAGAATTAAATTATTTATTTTTTGTCCTTCCTTTTGTGGGTTTGTTGTGTTTTAGGTAATATTATGGAGTTGACAGAAGAAAAATGTTTTAAATTAATCAGTGTTTAAGAATGCAAAAAAAATGATGTCCCTATTAGCATCATTTGGGCGGGAAATTTCAAAATAAAAAAAAAAAGCGAAGTAAATTATAATTTTTACTCTTCTTTGTGCGTAAAAATTTGGTTGGCACTATCTTCTTGTTTTCCGCAATTTTTTCTTTCAATAATAAATATATATGAACTGAAAACTACTGAAAATAATTATGGAAACAGCACAAACGTTCCGTTTGTTGTTCGGATTGTGGAAATCATAAAAGATCGTTTGTCGTTCTGTTTGACTTTCGGTTCGTTGTTATGTTTGTTGCTCGGTTTGTTGTTCAGGTGTGTACGAAGCTTTACAACTTAAGCAACAATTTTTTGGCGAATAACGATTAGTTTGTGATGTAATATTAGAAACACAAATTTATATCATATCAAATTTATGATAACTTAAAACCAAGAACGTGTATGTTATTGCTAAGAAATTATTAAGGAAAAAGCGCAATTGCCGTGTAAATATTTATAATTAGATATTTTCGAAAGTTTATAATCCTCTATTGTAATCTTAATACTTAAAAGAAAATCCTGTCCATTAGCATTATAAGGAAATGGTATTACTTTATGAATTAGCGTCGGGCCGTAGCGTGCGTAAAATTTTACGTATGTTAGATATACCAAAAAGCACCATAGGGCATTACCGAGTAAAATGGAATCTTGAACACACTTTGGAAAGAGCCATCGGAAGTGGTAGACCTAAAGTATCTACACGTGCTCAAGATCTCGAGTTGTTTCATTACGTAACAGAACAACCATTTGCTACATACTCCAGGGCTATAGCAGATACACATTTTCCCGGATGCCGTATAACTGCACAAAAAAGATTAAAGGAGATGGGAATAAAGAAGTATAATGCTGCTGCGAAAGAAGTTCTCAGTGACAAAAATATGAGACGTCGTCTGGAATTTGCAAGGCGATATGTGAACGAACCTTTGGAATTTTGGAATCGAGTGATTTTTAGCGACAAAAAAACGTTCAATAGCCGCAACGATGGACCACTAAAAGTTTTTAGAATGGAAGGAACTCGTTACGAAAATAATCACATATGTCCTAAAAACGAAGTGGTTATTTTTCTGTGAATGTGTGGGGTTGGGTTAGCGCGGGGGTCCAGGAGTTTGTTGGGCTATCGATGGACGTCTTGATTCTGCTGCGTATTTAGATATTTTGGAAACTATTATGAAACCTTCAGTCGAAGTGTTTTATCCAGACGAAGATTATATTTTCCAACAAGTAAGTATTCTTATTTCACTATACTTTCTCCAAAAAATAGTTCGGGATCTGTTGAATTAACATTTTCATAATGTATTTTTGTTGTTAAAGGACAACGCCCCTATTCATACTTCGCGGGTTGTGCGCAATTGGATACGAGAAAATAACTTGGAGCTGTTACCCTGGCCAGCAAAAAGCCCAGATTTTAACATTATCGAAAATGTTTGGGCTCGAATACTTGCTGTTATCCGAAGACAACAAGGGCCAAATTTTATACCAGTAAACCGTAATGCACTAATTGCAGCCATTGATACCGCATGGGAAACGATTAATATTAATTATATTGATACCTTGATAGCGTCAATGAGCAGACGCCTCCAAGAATGTATCAATAATAATGGAGGTCACACCCATTATTGATTTCTTATATTTATTTATATAGTAATACCTTTATTTAAAAAAAAGTTTTCATTTAATTTTAAACTATAACTTGGTATCTTAATTATAATTATGTAATAAATTCTTGTCAAAAAACTAAATATATACGTTGACAATAAGAATTGCCTTAGTTTTTATTTTCACTTTTTATATTAACTACAGAAAAAATGAAACGTCATAAAATATACATTTTGTAAGGACTAAATATTATGAATAGAGAGTTTAATGATTTTTTTAATAACTTACAATAATTAGTAGGTTAGATTTATTTAAAAATAAGTAATAATCAGTCAACCCAAATAACCATGTTTAGTTTTTGATTTAATTTAAAAGTTATTGCTTGTAGACGTTTTTAAATCAAAATTATTTCTAATTTTATTTTGTAAACATTTCCTAAACAAAATTTTGATTCGATAATTAATCGAGCTATGGTGTTTAATTAGCGATACCTTCAAATATATTCTTTAAAGAAAAAATTAAGTAAGCAACGTAAATTACCTATTTTCTAAAACGTGCTTAGTGTAATGATTCATTCTACAGTCCTTCTATAAGATAACCCCTGCTGAGACTACCTGCTGTTAGAATTCTAAATGATACCCTTAAGCCCGCTTCACAATGTGCAAACTTTTGTTTACAGAAATTGTGGTGTCCAAGTTTTAATATTCATGAGTGTACATACATCGGTTATACATTTGCGCAAATTGCCATCATAGCCTTACAGAATGTATATATACAAGTTGTAATTTTTGCAATGAAAAACACAATTCCTTATTGCATATACAATTAGATTTAACGAACATAAAGCAAAACAACAATGAATTGACCGGTGTCGATAGTCCAATCGGTGAAGACACATCGTCCCAAGTTATCGTATTACACGAATTAATGCGCCAAATTTCACAAACTTTATTATCCACGGTGATTTTGTGTGTTAAAGACAATGATGGAAATAAACGTCAATGCCGCGCGCTTCTTGATAACGGGTCGCAATCAAGTCTAATAACAAAAGATTTTGTTAATATACTAAATCTTCCAGTACGTCGTTAAAATTCTTCATTTGTAGGTATTAATCAGCTCGCGTCAAATTTAAAACATGCAATTAATGTTTCTATTTTATCAATGCATACTTCATTTTCGGTTCACCTCGACTGTTTAGTAGTTCCTACAATTACTGATTCATCACTAGTACTGCCAGTCAATAGAGATATCTTGAAAATTCCTTCAGATCTATTTTTAGCTGATCGCAAGTTTTTTGAAGACGGTGTAGTTCTGATTGGTGCAGACTTATTTTGGGATGTTATATTACCGGGTAGGATCAAACTCGGAAAAAATGAACCAAGTTTGTATAATACGGAATTCGGGTGCATCATTGGTGGTAAAATTGCTACTAGTATTAAACTCAATCGGTATTTCTCTAATTACGCTTGTCACACTTTCGACAAAAAATTAGATAAGCAATTGATGCGGTTTTGGAAAAATTGAAGAACCTACACGGTGTACTGAATTAACACTCGAAGGTCAATTTTGTGAAAATTATTCTTGTCGAAAAGTTACCGCGATTCTACTGGACGTTATGAAGTTAGCATCCTTTAATGATCAAATTTCTTATTTAGGAAATTCAAAAAAGAATGCGTTGAATCGATTTTTTCTGTTAAAAAAAACGGTTTAAGAAAACCGCTGATTTAAAATCGCGATACGATTACGATTTTAAGGATGAATATATAAATCTCGGTCATATGTACAAAATATCTGCAATCGATTTGCATAACGAAAATGATGATGGTTATTATATACCCCATCACGCGGTATTTAAAGAAAACAAAATACGCGTTGTTTTTGATGGTTCCGCCAAAACAATTCTGGGTTATCGCTTAACCATATACAGTATGTTGGTCCTGCTTTATTAAACGATATTTTCGGAATTTTATTACGTTTCCGGGAAAATATGTTTGCTATGACCGCGGATATTGTAAAATGTTTAGAATGATAAATATTAATCCGAACCACCGAAAATACAAAGAATATTTTGAAGTAAGTTTTTGACACCTCAGATAACGTAAAATGCTACGAATTAAAAACGGTTGTTTACGGTACGAATAGCTCCATTTCTAGAGTGCGTACAATGCAGAAATAGCTAACCTTGTTCTAATCCTCTATCTAAAATTATTAAAAAACAGTTTTACATGGACGATGTCTTATTTCTGCAAACATAGGTTGTTAACTACTGTAATGAGCAACGCGGGATTTATTTTAGATAATGGAATTCAAATATTTTCAGTCATGCCGATTCTGGAAATACATTTTTAACTAACGATTTAGATAGGAAAATTCTTGGTGTTGTTTGGAATTCGTTTAAGGACGAAATAGGATATTCGTTTTTGTATAATTTTGACAAAATGTAATACAAAACTAATATTTTAGTTGTTCTCAGTTTTTGATCCTGGCATACTTGCTCCAATCATAATAACGGAAAATTAATTGATGCAATTATGTCAAGAAATATGTTGGGACGCACCTATGCCCTCAACTTGCGCAGATGGTTAGCTTCATAGACGTAGCATAAATACATTAATAATATAAAATTACCCAAATTTACTAATTAATAAAGCATTTCAAATCAAATTGCAGTCGACATTAAATCACAATTTTTAGTAAATAACGATTTTGGTTCCAATGGACCTGGTACGTTTTTATAAACTGGACAAAACGAACAATTACCAAGAAAATATGCCAGAACGTTTAAAAACAAAAATCATGAACAACCTTGCATTGAATCACAATTGTGATTTGTTTAATAAATTTATCATGTCTCAAATTACGTCGATTTTTGTTTACGTATTACGTTTTAAACAATTCTCGTCCGAAAATAAAGTTAAGCTAAAGTTTTGAATCAGAATTAACTACGGATGAATTGCAAATTTCGTTACTTAGGTTATGCAGAACCTTTTCAAGTTAAAGATAGAAAATTAAGAAGTGCAAAATTGGTGAAATGTTGTTATTGTTGTTTGTTTATCTGTTTAGCTACTAAGGCTATTCATATTGAACTTGCTGGTGATTTAACGACAGAAACGTTTTTAGCGGCTATGAGACGTTTCATTTCTTGACGTGGAAAACCAAATTTAGTATGTTCCGATAATGGCACTAATTTTGTCGGCGCATATGCTGAAAATAAAAAATTAATGAATTTTATGAACAATTTGCAATCAAAATTTAACAATTATTTTTGTCAAAAAATATTAACTGGAAATTCAATCCCCCTCATGCCCCTACCTTTGGAGGTGTGTGGGAAGCTGCGGTTAAATCCATTAAAATTCGTTTGCGTAAGACAACTAGTAATTTGCACCTTACTTATGAGGAACTTTATACTATAATAATTCAAATTGAAGAAATTTTAAATTCCCGTCCATTTTGTTCCATATCTTTAAACCCCTCTGATGTAAATCCTCTTACTCCAGCTCACTTAATTATTGGTAGGCCTATAACTGCGTTGCCGGAATACGATTTTACCGAAATCAATGCAAATTGTTTGAGGCTCTACCAACTTATTCAGCAAGCTGTTCAGCACTTCTAGCGCAGATGGAGTAACGAATATATCGCTCAACTGCAAACTCGATCAAAATGGAAAACGATGGGTCACAACTATCGTAAAAAAGGGCAGTCTGGTCTTCAATTTAAGAAAAGGTGATACACTACCTTACCGAGTTTCTGGGGCGGGTAGTACTTCAACCTCATTCACGACCTGTTAACGCAACACGGGTTGTTACCGTTCAAGCTCGATGTTCGCACAACAAAAACCTTTGGACCAGTTTCGCGACTTTTATATTTAATGTTTTGCCGTAATGGTCAGTAAGCTGTTGAAAGTAATCTGCAATCATAGTTCACACTTTCCAAAGCGGGAAGATGATATTCCATGGCAATCCCAAAACTGAACACCTTTATTTTACACTCTTGTCTTAAGATCCCTTCCTCTTGTTGCTTTGTTTCTGGATCGTACAAAAATGTGCAATCTCCAATAACCGGTATACATCGTTTTAATAGCAGATTGAACGCCATGTTTAAATGTTTGTCAACATTCAAAATTTGGGGATCCATTATGCTAGCAATTTTAACATGTCCAAATTGAATGAAATTTATATTGTAACGCCTTACAATAATTAAATAATTGCATGATTTACAATCCAATTACCAATACACGGCGAAAAATCAGCAAAAAAAAGAATCAAGTTTTACCATAACTTCCTAAGCAAACTGGCATTCCGAATTGTCATCATCTTCAAGAAAATTACCTTTGGAAGCTGCATTCCATAATTTTGACGTTTGTACAAGAATGAAAATGCACTGTGCTGCAGAGGGCATTATATAGGTAAATCTGAGTGCCTCTTAACCGTTTTAAATGTTGGTTGATAATGGGGGCAATATTCCTGATGTGTTTCAATATCATCTGCTAAGGAGTTTCATCCAGGGTATTGCGTGACTCTGGGTTACATAAATATTCAATTACAGAGTACCAGAAAATACCAAGAGAAAGTTAGTTGAACGATGGCAACGCAATATTTGTTTATACAAGGAACTTGTCTAAACGTAAACTAGTAATAGTAAATATATACATAATATGAACTTATTATAAAATGCCTTTAATCACACATATTTTAAAGTAATTTAGAGACATACCAGAAATATCTAATACCGGACTATATTTATTAAAAACTGCAAGATTCTGTTTATGGACGAATGCTTATGAGCAGAAATAGATGCTAAGTTAACCTTGAACAATGTGTCGGTTCGACTTATATAATTTTTATATTGAAATTGAATATTTTCAAGACAAATACAAAAAATTGAGTGATTACATAATTTATATAAAAATAAAATATCAATGGCTGTGCGTCTATTTTGAAGTGTTTCAAGATTATAATGAGTTAAGCTTGTATGATAAGAATTGAAATAGAGGTTTTTATGAAATCTATAATTTAACTGGTTAATAAACTTTTTTGTACTTTTTCAATGCTGTCAATATATTTATCGTAAGAAGGATACCAAATTGTAGATGCATATTCCAGTTGGCTGCTAACTAAAGTAATATACAACTTGATCAATGTTTTTTCGTCTTTAAAATTTCTAGCCTTGTAGTGAATGATTTTTGAAGAAAATATTGAACATGAACAGGAGAAAAATATCGTGTAAATGTGATTTTATGGCATTTGTCTAAGTTTAAGGGTAATTTATTAATATGACAGTATGTTTCTAAAGCATTCAAGTCGGATTGAAGTCTGAGACAGTCGTTGCGCGAATTAATAGAATTATAGATTTTAAATCATATGTGTACAACAAAACTTATAGTCTTTGAAACAGCTATTGATGTGATTCATATAAACTAGAAGTAACAGCGGTCCTAGATGTAACCCTTGTGGCACGCCAGAAGATTCAGAGTTACTCTTTCTTATAGACACCGTCAGACTTCTATTAGAAATATAAGAGATAAGCCACCTGAGTAGATTGCCGTAAAAACCGAATTCTTCTAATTTAAAACAGAGTGTTGGATGATGAACTTCGTCGAACGCTTTTGAAAAATCGGTGTACACTGCATCCACCTGAGTTCTACTATCCAAACAATCAGATACGTAATGAATAAAAGGGATTAAATTAGTCAGTACCAATTTGCCATTATAAAAACCATGTTGCCCGTTAATAATACGGTGTGTAATGTAGAAAAATAGTTCTTTATAAATAACAGAATCAAAAACTTTCCCCAAAGTTAGAAGTAACAAGATCTGTCGGTAATTAATAGCCAAGGTCTTATCTCCAGATTTGAATATGCGTGTAATGCGAGCTTTCTCTATATTTCCGGAAATACACCTTTAGATAACAACTTATTATATAGAAGAAAGCATTCAAAATAAAATTCAAACATTAAGAAAAATTTTTAGAGGATCCAATCACCAGGAAACTTTAAACGATGACTCTTGGCAGCACTTATCCTCATCAAGTTTAAGGATCCTAGATGTTTTATAAACAAATTTTTGTAAAGTACAAATGGAATTTTATTTCAAAATATATTTAATTGTACCGGGTGGTCAGATAAGAATGCAAAGTGTTGTATCTCGAAAACTATTCGTCGTAGATACTTGCGGTAAAAAAATATATGACTAAAGTAGCCAAAAAAAAACGTGGAAATTATTTTCAGATTTCCAAGATGCGCGCCAAGGGGTGCAACCGCCATATTAAACTTTTAAGTAATTTTTCATTGAAACCCACCTAGTAAATGTACTAAAAAAATATATGTTTTTAAAAGCTAAGCTATATTCGAGTAATTTTTGTTTAACTCTTTTTGACGTATCTATTAAAATAAAGTGGTGGGGGGTTTCAATGTTTTTTTTAAATAAACAACTGTAACTCCTAAACGACTGAACGGATTTCAACAAACTTTATCTCGTTGGAAAAAGCATTTATTGTTCCATCTTACCTGTGATATGGTTAATTTCTTGTGGTGCCGCTAGAGCGCGTTTTTGATATAACAGCAGACAATTGCAAAATTTTCTAAAAATTTAAATGCAATAATATGACTTCTTTTTCATAAAAATGTAGTGAAATGACACCTAAATAGGCTAGTGAAAACCGTATCTCGATAATATTTTATTCCTAGCCTTAAATATTGAAGAAATAAAATTTAGTAATCATAAAATTTGAAAAAGACGCTATTACACCGGTAATTATTCTTTTTTATTTGTATTTTTTGAAGATTCAAATAATAAAAGTATTGTTAGTTTAAATATTAAAAAAAAAAACGTGTAAGGACATAATAATCAATGCATATTATAATATATGCAAGTGCAAGGTAGGCAGAATAAGAAGATTATGCCATGGAGGAAAAACAAATGCATTAAATCAACTTGTCAACAAATATTAAAAGTATTTTTAAAGTGACAGTGTAATTTGTGTTCGTTGCACACACAAGTAAAGCCTTAGAACTATTAAAATGCCTTTTACAAATGATGAAGCGGTCAATATCATTACTATGTTTTGAATGTTTTCAAAATGCGGCACTTGGTCAAAGAGTATACAGAGCTCGTTATCCAAATCGGCGTTTACGCGATGCGAGAATTTTTCCGAGTTTAGTACGAAATTTGCGTAATACTGGCAGCTTTCGACCTAAGTTGCGAAGACACTCGGTTAGAACAATGGAAGACAATGTAGTTAATGTCTTAGCATATGTTCAATTGAATCCCCAAGTTTGTACGAGAGTCTCTCGCGTTGGGTATATCACGTACTATAATTGTAAACATTTTAAAGGATCTTAGGTAAGTTTTTATGTCACTAAAAATACTACTTTACATGTTTCACAATGTGCTTGTTATTTCGAATTTTTAGAATGCACCCATATCATATCGTTTTACATCAATCCTTAAATGACAAAGCTTCGACCGACGACTAGATTATTGTTATTGGATGTTGGGCATAATTAGGAAAAATAGAGAATATTTAATCGAAATTCTTTGGACGGATAAGGCCACTTTTAGAAGTGATGGAAACGTTAATTTACATAATATGCATTATTGGTCGGACAACAATCCTCACTGGTTGCGCGAAGTCCAACATCAAGGCCATTGGAGTCTTAATGTGTGGTGTGCCATCCTGGACGGAACTATTATAGATCCCTATTTCTTTGATCGACCACTAAATGGTGCCGTGTTTCATGATCTTTTGGTAAACTAACTCAGTGGCGGCTTGTCCATATGGTCAATTGGTCAATAAACTCCAAAAAATGTTGACAATATATAAAAAAATATTAATTATTACGTGTTTTATTAAAATAGGTAATTTACTCGCAAAAGTCACAAGTATAATAACTTAAAATTTATCGGCCGTCGTTCGTAATTCATCCTCTTCAACCTTGGGCTGGCGGTGCGAATTGTCCTCATTGAATTAGATCTACCCGGAAAAACTCGAAAACGTGCAGCGCCCGAATAAACGCGAACGTCCGAAACAATAATCAACTTTGGGTCATGAGCCGGATCCCGCAGTTTACGTTGACTTCGTATAGGGTGTACAACTACGCTCGATTTTTGATTCGATTTTCGCGTGTTTTAAATCAATTTAAGAATTTATATTGATATGTTTTACTGTTGTTGTGTTGTTTTGTAAAAATACTATTTTTGATTCGCGTGTGCATGCGCTATAATAGAAAATGTCGGTAGTGCAGAAAATTAAACAACTAAACAGTGCTAACAAACTTAATTTTACAAAATTAGTTGAGTTCAAGGCAAATGGTCGTCCTTTGCCAGAACTAAGTTTACGACAGACTAGCAAAGACAAAAATAAAGATGTTCATCGAAATTTTCGCAAGGTAATGTACGATTTAGCTAACTGGATATGTGGTTGTGAAGTATCAAATGTATTTTACTGTTTTGTTTGTTTATTATTTTCTAAAGACTCGTCAGACTCGCTATAGTCCAAATCCGGCGTCAGAGATTTAAAACATTTAAAAGAGGAAATAAAAAACATGTTTCGTCTGCAGAACACATGAAATGCTCGGTAAATTTTTCAACCGTAGGAAATGTTGATATTCGTACACAGCTAGACAATGCTTACAGAAAATCCCTTAGAGATTTTAATGAGAATGTTTCGAAAAATCGCTATATTTTGAACAAAATTGTAGATTGTATAAAATTTTAGGGTGCATTTAAGTTATTTATATTTTTTTAAGTATGCCTATTTTTTAAATTAATTTTTGACCTCCCAGTATGATTGACCACGAGCCGCCACTGAACTAACTGTTTATTTTATTAGAAGATGTTCCCTTGCAATTACGGCAAAATATGTTTTTGCAATTAGACGGATGCCCTGGACATTTTTCAAGAAATGTGCGAGAACATTTAGATCGAAGATATCACCAGAGGTGAATTAGATGAGGAAGTCTATTTCCGTGGCCATCCCGATCCCAAGACCTCACTAGTTTGGACTTCTATCTATGGGGTCGGTTAAAAGATACTGTTTATCTAATTCCACCAACAACGAGAGACGACATGAAAATACGAATACAAGAGGCCGTTTGTAGTCTGCCAAGAGCTGAAATTGAAGCTGCTGTAACGTCCACACATGAGTGGCTTCAACAAAGCATTGAGTGTGATGGAAGACAGTTCGAGCATTTAAGGAGGCATTAGTTTTATTTCAGAATCGGTCCTTTTTTCTTCTCATGTCATTACACGTGTTTTTAAATACTTAAGCTAACAATACTTTTATTATTTGAATCTTGAAAAAAAAACAAATAAAATACCGGTGTAATAGCGTCTTTTTCAAATTTTATGATTACTAAATTTTCTTTCTGCGATATTTAAGGCTAGAAATAAAATATCGAGATAAGGTTTTTACTAACCTTTTTAGATGTCATTTCACTACATTTTTATGAAAAAAAAGTCATATTATTGCATTTAAATTTTAAAGAATTTTGCAATTTTCTGCTGTTATATCAAAAAACGCGCTCTAGCGGCATCACTAAAAATTAACCATATCACAGGTAAGATGTGTTTGATGGAACAATAAATGCTTTTTCCAATGAGCCCAAGTTTTTTTGAAATCCGTTCAGTCGTTTAGGAATTATAGTTTATTAAAAAAAAACACTGAAGCACCCCCACCACTTTGTTTTAATAGATACGTCAAAAAGAGTTAAACAAAAATTACTCGAATAAAGCTTAGCTTTTAAGAACATATATTTTTTTAGTACATTTACTAGGTGGATTTCAATGAAAAATTTTTAAAGGTTTAATATGGCGGTTGCGCCCCTTAACGACCATCTTGGAAATCTGTCATATATTTTTTTACCGAAAGTTTCTACGACAAATAGTTTCAGAGACTTTGCATTCACATCTGACCACCCTGTACATTCAATTTTTATGGAAATATAAATTGTGAATAGTTTTTTCTTGGCTAACGAGTAAAATGTTGCTAACTATTTAAATGTTGTAATTAGTAAAACAACATTTCTTTTTTAAATTCTAACTAATCAAATGGATGTTTTCCAATAAGAATGCAAAACATAATTAAACATTGAAAGCACCAGAAAGATTCGTGACTATTACAAAATATATTAAACCTTCCAAATCTTAATAAACAATATCATTTATTGTATGAGTATAATTAAAAACTACTTCATTGGCAGTACTGTCAAATTCAATATCAAACAAAAAAATGTGCACAAAGTAATCGTACGTGTATTAGAAAAAAATTCAATCAATCATCTATATCAAAAATAAGAAATTTGGTAAATAATTTGCTAAAAGCACGAACTCACCGTTTTGCCAAATCTGCGACAATAATTTAATGTATTGGAAGAAACGTCTACATTCTTGCAAATCAATATTTAATTCTACACATAGAGTGAAAATGTATGTTGCTGCATGTAACACATCCAAATGCTAACATTAAAACTGACATGTTTCTTAACAAACGCAAATCCTCTAAGTAGCAAATAATACAACAAAAACCAAAACTCAATACGAAAAAGTAAAAGCAAAAATTTGCATTTCAAATTAAAGAAATTATTAAATAATTTAACAGCTACTTATCAATCAATTTTCAACAAAAGAAATTTAATTTTCGCATCCTAAAAATCAGCGAAGAAAAGATGCCGTAAGCGAGAAAAATTATTGCACAGATTGTGTAAGGAAATTTTTTTAATGAAAAATGAAACTGAATGTTATGGAAATGTTATGAAAAGATTGCGCAAAGAAGATCGAATATAAGTGAATAAATGAGCCTTAATATATAGGTTTCCGTAAAATAAAATAATTCAATTTAGGGATTTACTGATAATAATTTTTTTTCTATGGTCCAATGACGTAAATGTTGTTTAAGCATTTTCTACCAAAAATAATAACATTTGTTTCTAAGTTTTTTTATGTTAAATATTTAAGAATTTTAGATAAATAGATTTTTAAATTCATTACATAATCTGTTTTTCCTAAGATTTCATTAAAAATTGTTTATTGAATATTTTCTCTCTTGCGGATTTATTTAAAGAATTGTGAGAAAATAATAATCCCCATAATGACTGACTCTGTTTAAAGACAATTTTTTGTTTTACAGGGTGTCCAGAAATTTGTGTAACGTAATACGAAATATCGTAGAAGATTAATATTTAAACAATTTAATTTTTTTGTTTTATACAAATTAAAATAAAATAAACAATTAGAATTTCGGCTAATGCCAAACTTTTCTGAAGCGGAAGTGAATGTTTATATTGGACAATTAACTGTAGAACCTCCGGAAGTGGAAGCCACGTCTGTTGAGTTTTGTCTAAGAAACATTTTTTGGCGACTTTATTATTTATTACTAGAATTATCCACATAATCCTCCGCAATTTCACTGGATTTACATTCTCCCGGCCCTTGTAATGTCAAAATATTACAATGTAATTTACTGAAAGAAAATAATATTTACTAAACATGACTTTTTATTTTAATAATAATTATTTGACAATATTCGTTTATATCGTTACCCCGGCCTAATTCATGCATTCAATAATGTTTCCTTAAATTCAGAGACTCTGATCAAATTACGTAAAAATTAAATTAATTGTTTCTCACATTTTAAAGTAATTTTACAACTACTTATTATGTTTAAACTTGAACACTTCAAATTAATCTTTCTATTTTAAACGGCTAATTGTGCATTGATGTAAATGAATCTTTCCTCACATAATTATTGCCCTCGCCTCCGGCTCGTGCCACAATTTTTATGCTCGGGCTTAAAAGTGTTACTTTACACTCTTGGTACATAAACAACTATTTAATTCTATTTAAACCTTATCTAATCTTTGTTATTAATTGTAATCTTAATCTTTTTTCTTAAGCTCCATAACTGTCGATCACTATTTCGTCCTTAATACTAATTCTATATTTTTCGCATTGTTTATCTTAGAATAATCAAAGATCAATCCCTTCTTATCATAACTTCAAATTCCTTTTATCTTAACTCCTTATTATTTTACATTGCCTTTTTTGAACTCCTTTTTCTCTGCTATTATGTAGGAGGTGGATGAGCCTTAACATCCTGTTACTGCGTAGTTTATTTTCATTTTTTTAGTTTTCCTTTTATTTCCTATCTGTCCATTTGATTCACATTTTTGTTTATCTAATTCTTTCTAAATTTCTTCTATTATACTACTTTCATTAATTTCAGTCTCCTACTGTTAACTTCTGTTTTTGCTCTTGTATCTTTATCCCTTTTTTTATAAGTTTTAACTTCTTCCAAGTTTGCTTCTTCTTTAAATATTGTTTTCCTTAATTGCTCAAATCTTTCTTCAAGTATTTTCTCCTTTTTCTCAGGAATGTTAATCATATTTACATTTGTTTCCACAATTAAACTTTCTGATTTCATTTCTTTTTCCTCTATAACATAGGACCCTGCCATATTGAAAGTAGAAGTTGAAGCAGCTAGCTATACGACAGGCTAAGTATAACAAGGCCCCTGGACCAGACCAGATTCCAACCGAACTACTGAAGTTACTTGATGACGACAGCAACACTGTGATAACAACATTCTTTAATCAAATTTATAACAATGGTCAAATACCAGAGTACTGGTTAGAATCTCTTTTCTTCTTCTGAGTTTGATAAGTGATATTCTTAAAGTTTTCTGCGAATCCTACTAAAGCACATTTATTCACTATTTGAAAGAAAATGGGGTAATACACATTTGGCTTTTGAAATGGATTGGGAACTCGAGAAGCACTCTTCTGCATGCGTGTTCTTCTTCAAAAAAAGTTACGAATTTCGTAAAACATCTACGTCTGTTTTATAGATTTTGAGAAGGCGTTTAACCGAGTTCAACATGATCTGCTTTTTTAATTATCTAGAATCAACAGGGTTAAATAACTATGACCTCAGACAACTTAAAACCCCAATACTATAACCAAGTAGCTACTATTAAAGTGGACAACGTGTTTACCAATAAAATCCCTATTAAGCGAGAAGTGAGACTCGAAAAATATTTGGAGAAAATCTATATGGCAGACAAGAAGGTGTAAGATTGGTGGAGATGTCATTAACATAAGAAACGCAGATGACTCAGTCATACTCACTAAGAGCTTCGAAGATCTACATACTTTAATCGTCTTCGTTAACGAATCAATCCGTCGTACAGATCTTAAAATTAACATTGCCAAAAAAACTAAGTGGATGTTAGTATTGGACAACAGAATTATAGAACAAGTTGATCATTTTGAATATCTCGGTAGCTGGTTGAATATTGAAGGAGACTCTAATGAAGAAATACGCGCACGTAAGAAATAGCGCGCAGACATTCATGTCCTAAAAACCGGTCCTGTGCAACAAAAGTTTGTCAATTCCTCTTTGCAAAGGTCTTCAATTATTACGTATGGTCGGTTTTGCTCTAGGTTGCGAGACATGGACGCTAAAAAATCTCAAGCATGAATAGTTTGGAAACATTTGTGATGTGGTGTTACCGTCACTTACTAAGAATATCATGAGTTACACACACCTCCAATAGGAAGTACTTAGAATAATGCACACCGAAAGAGCACTGCTAAACACAATAAAGACGAAAAAAACTGAATATTTTGGACATACCATTAGAGGACCCAAATAGCAATTACTTCGCCTCATTATACAGAAAACATAGAAACTGTTTTGACTACGCAATATTAGACAGTGGACAGGCCTGCCAGTTGAAGATTTGTTTCAAGCAGCCGCCGAATGAAAAAAATTCCACGATATCTGTATGACAATCGCCAACGTCTAAAGGCAGACAAGGCACTAGAAGAAGAAGATATTTATTTTATTTTATCCTCCTTATTCTTTTCTGTTCCTTGCGTCGGTTGAGTTTTTGGATAATCATACGATACATCATTGGTGATGTAAATCTTTCTCTTATCTTTTCTGTGTCTTCGTTTTGTAACTCTACGTTGCATCTCCAAATTTCTTTACCACTGTATATGGCCCCTCATACATAAGTAATAGTTTTGCATCAATTTTTCTCTCTCCATCTGCAACTCTTAACCGGTTCTACCAAACGACTTAAGTTTAAATCGTGTTGGTGGAACCGTCCATAAATCTTTTAATTATGACCTGATTTCCAATTTCATATTCTTTTATTCGTTTCGTTTTTATTCTGTCTGTTCTCTATTTATCTGCAGCTTTTTAAGATTTTTGTAACTCTTCTTCTTAAATCTGTCCACATTCTCAAAGGTCTCTCTCCCGTCATAACTGTAATTAGAACTTCGTTGTGTACTTGATCAATTCTTCCTTTAAGCTATTTTTTATGTCTAGCTGTACTTTCATTATATCTTACCTCAAAATTTTCCCCCCCATTTTTTTTTTGCATTCGTGCGTTCAATGATCATCATATCTTGAAAAAAAGTTGCACACACTAGCAATCAAAACGTCGGATAAGAGGATACTTAAATGTTTTTGAATCAGAATTATTTGGCACACTCCTTAGTGAAGACCTAATATCTGTTAGGAAACTACCTAGATATAAATTTAAAATATAATTTAAGTAGCTGTTATTTACAATAACAAAGAAAATAACAGTACATGTTGTGCATGACACACCTACCAGGTGGCCAATTAAGAATGTGGTCCAGCTGTATATCGGGAACTATAAATCTGACAATATTAGAAAAAAATTAGTAAGCTAAAAATTATTTTTAAGTTCGAAAGATAGACGCTAGGGGGCGCAACTATTATGGCCAATGTTACGTTTTCAGACAGAGTTCCATGCCACCACGAATACTTTGTTTTACAATTTGTGTACACTGTAAAAATAATTAAGTTCCATGGCCTACTCAACTTGTAACGTGGAAAATGTAACGTGCAAGAAATTGTTTAACCAGACTTTTATGGTTGATAATGGTAGAGTGACATGCAAGGAAAGTAAAAAATATAATCCGCATCAAACGTTAAACTGGGGGTTGTTTTTAGGGGGTTGGAATAGGGTGGAAAACACTTTTCAGAAATTTTTGAAGAAACCAAAGATTTTTGAAAATTATGTTTCGTAATAAAGTTGTAGATCTTTGAAAAAGCTACAATTTTATATTTATGACTTTTTTTACATAACCTCAAAATTTCGAGAAAAACGCAAAAAAAGACGACTTAGTGTGATTTCTATTTTTCATTTTTGTTAGATACAATTAAATGATAATGAAAATTGATAAACGTATAGTTTTTATATTCTAAATTGCCTTACATTTTTTAAATGAATATATATAGTCATTTTAATACAAAATCTGATTTTTTGTGAAGAAATGAATTTTCTTGCATAATAAGAAGAAGGTTGATAGAGTCTGATTTTTTTTGTTTTGATTTGTACTTTTGATTAAAAACATAAAAATAATAGGACATAATTAAAAAACTTACTCAAAAAAATTTAAAAAAAAACTATCCAAAAATGATAAATTTTATGTTAATTGTTTAAAGTTTTAAAACCGTTGTTAATTAATAACTTCATTGAATTCTACCGAAAAAGATACAAAAGAATATATGGTTTATGATTTTCTAATGTATTTTGTTTCTTTGCTACAAAGCGGTAAACAATTAAACTTGCTAAATTATGTATACTCAACCCCCTATATATATTTTAACTGTTAATGTTAACAAAATTTTTACGTATTTCGAACAATCGGTTTGTAGACTTTATTTAGTAACACTTCAACAAATTAGCTAATTTTTTTATCAATTTTAAAAAAATTAATAAAATACTTTCATTGTGTAACTAGTGCAAAAAGTGCATATTTGTTGCACGACGCATAGTCGAGAGCTGCAGTCATGCTGAGTGAATGAGGGCCTAGATGGGAGCGGAGGCTCTTGACTTAGAACAAGGAATAACTTATAGTAGCAGGGTTTTAGAATTTCACCACACGCTGTGTTTTTTTATTTGAGGGAATGGGGAAAAAAAAACACGGGGAGACAGATTTTTTCTTTAATTGAAATCGTGCAAGAACTTTAAAAGTAAGTAAATTTTTTAAATTTTTCTAAAAAAAAAAAAATAAATTATTTTTGTAAGTTATTTTATTTTATTTTTTTACAACACTTTTTTTTTTTTTCCAAAAAATTTTTTTTAAAAATTTTTACAAAAAAAAAAAAAAAATTTATAAAATCTTCTTGCAGGTCAAAAAATATGGATGAATACACCTAAGACAAAAGTAGAGATTATGATAAAGGATAGATTAGATCAGAAATATAAACAATTTCAAAAATGCCTAAAAAATAGCACACCTGTATTTATACACGATTCTTGACAAAGACAAGCAATAGAGATAGCGGCTTCAGAATTTCGCAAAAAGTTGCTGGTGGAATGAAAATGGTGAAACATTCTGTCAATTTTAATTTTACATCACTTTGTCTTTTTTGTGCTGCAAAATGTGATAATAATAAACCTAAAGTAAGTCTTGTTAGAAAAGATGACTCTGTTAAAAAATTGTGGAAACTCTACAAAAGCGAAAATGTCTATGTATTTTCTCCTAGGGATTAGTGGCAATTAATGGCTAAATATTTTAAAAATTCTGTTTTTTAACACAAATCTTTTATTGAAGAAGTGCTAACAATTTGTAGATTATTCTGTAGAAAATTTAGTAACTTACGTTGTGTAGTACCTTAGATAAATTGTTAAGAAATTATAAATATTTTGATGATTTGTTTAAGTTACGATAAAAATTAGCTTATTTGTTGAAATGTTACTAAATAAAGTATACCAATTGATTGTACGAGAAAGAATAAAAAAAATTTTGTAAAATCGAATTTCACCGAAGTTAAAATATCTATTGCGGGTCCAGAATACATAAAAATTTAGCAATTTTATTTGTTAACTTTATTGTAGCAAAAAAACAAAATACAATTCAAAATCATAAACCATACAGTCTTTTGTATTTTTCCCATAAAATTTTGTTATGATTAAATCGTGTCTAGCGAAAATGAAAAATAAAAATCACAGAATGTGTTTTTTTGCGTTTTTCTCGAAAATTTTGAGGTTATGTAAAAAAATTGATAAATATAAAATTATAGCGTTTTTGAAGATCTACAACTTTTATACGAGACATTTTCCCCAAAAACTTCTGGTTTTGCCGAAAATCTCTAAAAACCATTTTTCACCCCTTTGTAACCCCATAACAACAATTTCCAACTTACTTTGATACGGAATATGTTTTTTATCTTTCTTGCACGGCCCTCTGCCATTATCAACTATAAAGGTCTTTTTGTTTTTGTCCTATAAATATCGATAACCGGCCTGAGCTAGTATGGAAGCATAATTTTTATAACGAATGTGATAATGGCAGGATAAGATCATCGTAGTCTCACCATTATCACATTCATTTGAAAGTATCATACGTTTTTCCACTGATTAAAACAATCAAATAACAAGGTGGTTGTAACGTAGTACATCAAATGTTATTCATCAATGTAGTTTATGAGCAAAACCCTAGTATGCATTACTATTATCTTCCAAAATCTGAATACCTATTGGAAGTATGGTTTATATAGAGATATGACAGTGGGCATCAAAAACATGCAAGTAAGTACTATGGTACACTCATGGAATTTAAAACTTGGACGCCGCAATTTCTGTAAACAAAAGTTTGCACATTGTGAAACGGGCTTAAAGGTATCATTTACAATTCTAACAGCAGGTAGTCTCAGCAGGGGTTATCTTATAGAAGGACTGTAGAATGAATCATTACACTAAGCACGTTTTAGAAAATAGGTAATTTACGTTGCTTACTTAATTTTTTCTTTAAAGAATATATTTGAAGGTATCGCTAATTAAACACCATAGCTCGATTAATTATCGAATCAAAATTTTGTTTAGGAAATGTTTACAAAATAAAATTAGAAATAATTTTGATTTAAAAAACGTCTACAAGCAATAACTTTTAAATTAAATCAAAAACTAAAACATGGTTATTTGGGTTGACTGATTATTACTTATTTTTAAATAAATCTAACCTACTAATTATTGTAAGTTATTAAAAAAAAAATCACTAAACTCTCTATTCATAATATTTAGTCCTTACAAAATGTATATTTTATGACGTTTCATTTTTTTTTGTAGTTAATATAAAAAGTGAAAATAAAAACTAAGGCAATTCTTATTGTCAACGTATATATTTAGTTTTTTGACAAGAATTTATTACATAATTATAATTAAGATACCAAGTTATAGTTTAAAATTAAATGGAAACCTTTTTTTTTAAATAAAGGTATTACTATATAAATAAATATAAGAAATCAATAATGGGTGTGACCTCCATTATTATTGATACATTCTTGGAGGCGTCTGCTCATTGAGCTATCAAGGTATCAATATAATTAATATTAATCGTTTCCCATGCGGTATCAATGGCTGCAATTAGTGCATTACGGTTTACTGGTATAAAATTTGGCCTTTGTTGTCTTTGGATAACAGCAAGTATTCGAGCCCAAACATTTTCGATAATGTTAAAATCTGGGTTTTTGGTGGCCAGGGTAACAGCTCCAAGTTATTTGCTTGTATCCAGTTGCGCACAACCTGCGAAGTATAGGGTCATCATATCCCGATAGTTAATTATCGAATGTTCCAAGAAAATATGTGTAAATAGTAAATGGAATCTACTAACGTAACGTTAAGTCGTTAATTATAGTTACATAACTCTTCTTTCATAAGATATAGTTTATATTAATATGCTTATTGTAAAGCTTCGTACACACCTGAACAACAAACCGAGGAACAAACAGAACAACGAACCGAACGGCAATCGGAATATTAATTTGGACGGTGCTACGTACGAATTTTAGAACAGATTTGCAAGTCCTGATTGTTCCACGAACGGTTTGCGGCGTTCCCGCAACTTGTCGGTTTTTCTCCGACATCAAAGAAAATGCGCGCGAATGCGTTTGCAGGTTTGGACGAATCTAAACAAAACGGCGAACAAACTTATGCGGGAGAATTAAATTATTTATTTTTGTCCTCCCTTTTGTGGGTTTGTTGTGTTTTAGGTAATATTATGGAGTTGACAGAAAAAAAAATGTTTTAAATTAATCAGTGTTTAAGAATGCAAGAAAAAAATAATGTCCCTATTAGCATCATTTGGGCGGGAAATTTTGAAAATAAAAAAAGCGAAGTAAATTATAATTTTTACTCTTCTTTGTGCGTAAAAATTTGGTTGGCACTATCTTCTTGTTTTCCGCAATTTTCTCTTCTTAATAATAAATATATATGAACTGAAAACTACTGAAAATAATTATGGGAACAGCACAACGTTCCGTTTGTTGTTCGGATTGTGGAAATCATAAAAGATCGTTTGTCGTTCTGTTTGACTTTCGGTTCGTTGTTATGTTTGTTGCTCGGTTTGTTGTTCAGGTGTGTACGAAGCTTTACAACTTAAGCAACAATTTTTTGGCGAATAAAGATTAGTTTGTGATGTAATATTAGAAATACAAATTTATATCATATCAAATTTATGACAACTTAAAACCAAGAACGTGTATGTTATTGCTAAGAAATTATTAAGGAAAAAGCGCAATTGCAGTGTAAATATTTATAATTAGATATTTTCGAAAGTTTATAAGTCCTCTATTGTAATCTTAATACTTAAAAGAAAATCCTGTCCATTAGCATTATAAGGAAAGGCTTTTACTTTATGAATAAGTTTGAATAACAATAGAATATCCTTGCTTGTTTAATTTACTTCCTTTGAGTCATATTGCTCTAAGGGTTGTTACATTGGTCATTAGAAGTATGTAATAAATAAACAATTACCTACTGTTTGAGAAGGGTAGTGTGAACCAATAAATAAAGTAAGAAATGTAAATTCCATTTTAGTTTAAAATTTCAAGTGTTGTGAAAATGCCACCTCATCTCGGTGCTGATTTGAAAGCGCGGATTGTTTCGGAATTAGCGGCGGCCGTAGCGTGCGTGAAATTCACGTATGTTAGATATACCAAAAGCACCGTAGGGCATTACCGAGTAAAATGAAGTCTTGAACACACTTTGGAAAGAGCCATCGGAAGTGGTAGACCTAAAGTATCTACACGTGCTCAAGATCTCGAGTTGTTTCATTACGTAACAGAACAACCATTTGCTACATACTTCAGGGCTATAGCAGATACACATTTTCCGATGCCGTATAATTGCACAAAAAAGATTAAAGGAGATGGGAATAAAGAAGTATAATGCTGCTGCGAAAGAAGTTCTCAGTGACGAAAATATGAGACGTCGTCTGGAATTTGCAAGGCGATATGTGAACGAACCTTTGGAATTTTGGAATCGAGTGATTTTTAGCGACGAAAAACGTTCAATAGCCGCAACGATGGACCACTAAAAGTTTTTAGAATGGAAGGAACTCGTTACGAAAATAATCACATATGTCTAAAAAAACGAAGTGGTTATTTTTCTGTGAATGTGTGGGGTTGGGTTAGCGCGCGGGGTCCAGGAGTTTGTTGGGCTATCGTTGGACGTCTTGATTCTGCTGCGTATTTAGATATTTTGGAAACTATTATGAAACGTTCAGTCGAAGTGTTTTATCCAGACGAAGATTATATTTTCCAACAAGTAAGTATTCTTATTTCACTATATTTTCTCCAAAAAATAGTTCGGGATCTGTTGAATTAACATTTTCATAATGTATTTTTGTTGTTAAAGGACAACGCCCCTATTCATACTTCGCGGGTTGTGCGCAATTGGATACGAGAAAATAACTTGGAGCTGTTACCCTGGCCAGCAAAACCCAGATTTTAACATTATCGAAAATGTTTGGGCTCGAATACTTGCTGTTATCCGAAGACAACAAGGGCCAAATTTTATACCAGTAAACCGTAATGCACTAATTGCAGCCATTGATACCGCATGGGAAACGATTAATATTAATTATATTGATACCTTGATAGCGTCAATGAGCAGACGCCTCCAAGAATGTATCAATAATAATGGATGGTCACACCCATTATTGATTTCTTATATTTATTTATATAGTAATACCTTTATTTAAAAAAACGTTTTCATTTAATTTTAAACTATAACTTGGTATCTTAATTATAATTATGTAATAAATTCTTGTCAAAAAACTAAATATATACGTTGACAATAAGAATTGCCTTAGTTTTTATTTTCACTTTTATATTAACTACAGAAAAAAATGAAACGTCATAAAATATACATTTTGTAAGGACTAAATATTATGAATAGAGAGTTTAATGATTTTTTTTTAATAACTTACAATAATTAGTAGGTTAGATTTATTTAAAAATAAGTAATAATCAGTCAACCCAAATAACCATGTTTAGTTTTTTGATTTAATTTAAAAGTTATTGCTTGTAGACGTTTTTTAAATCAAAATTATTTCTAATTTTATTTTGTAAACATTTCCTAAACAAAATTTTGATTCGATAATTAATCGAGCTATGGTGTTTAATTAGCGATACCTTCAAATATATTCTTTAAAGAAAAAATTAAGTAAGCAACGTAAATTACCTATTTTCTTAAACGTGCTTAGTGTAATGATTCATTCTACAGTCCTTCTATAAGATAACCCCTGCTGAGACTACCTGCTGTTAGAATTGTAAATGATACCCTTAAGCCCGCTTCACAATGTGCAAACTTTTGTTTACAGAAATTGTGGTGTCCAAGTTTTAAATTTCATGAGTGTACATGTTTATATTTATCAATGAAACATTACTATATTTTATAATTTATTTGAATTTTTGAAAATTTTTTTAATGTTTGTTTGGCTTCAAGTTGTTGATTTTTTATATCTTCCTATCTGTATATTATAACCGACTAAATAAATGTTGAGAATTATTTTATTAGCAAGTAAAGGACTTTTCTTTAATTACTTCTGCATGTTTGTATGGTCAAATATACCAAATGGTTGTACCGATTATGAATAAAATATCATTCTCATCATGCAGATGGGTTACATAGAGTAATCCAAGCTATTTTTTTTGGAAATATTTAGTGTTTTGTGTGAAATAAGAAAAAGTTAAATAATTGTTTTAAGATACGATATTTGAATGTTCATTCGAAGCCCATCAAGGAGTCAATCTATAATAAAAAAATTTGGGTGTAATATTTTTTATATATTTGTCTATAATGTGTATGTGATTAGTAAATCGTTAAATACACATTTATTTTATTATTTTATGTAAAAATTTAAACTGGTTCATGATACTCTTTAATGAAGAATGTCAATAGTGTTAGACACCGTTTACTTTTTAATCGGAAAAGGTTTAGTTCCAGTAACGGTAATGAATTTGATTGATGTACAGAGTTAATAATTTATCGATGAATACAAGCAAGTTTTTACATAACGAAATTTGACGATTCATAAAAAACAACTAACTCCGGTATAAATGCATGGAAAATTTCAGAATAAAATACTACATCGTGCGATGTCTAAATTTTGAGTTTTACATTTTCATTATACATTCTCGCCACTTTAAAAAGTACTGAATACAAAAGTAATAGTTAAAATCAAGTAGATGTCGTTTGAAACTTTATACCCCTAGTTGATAAAATTATAATTGTAAACAACTTATAAAAAAATCGTACCTTAAAATAAAAATATTGGTCCATACATCAAACACCGATGTCAGTTTATTAACGTAAATTGTAATCTATTTTTAATTTAGAACACTAATTGTCAAAAATCAGCATGAAAATTCTGTATGATGACTTGCAGTAACATTTCTTATCACTTACTTTAAGCACTTATTCAAAGCTAAGACTGAGCGTAGGTTGGTGTTTTGCCAAAACAAAGATCGTCAGTTTTTGTTTTTATTATTTTATTTAAATAGCTCTTGACTCACTACGGTTATTAAAAAACGGAACCTTTTTATTAGTAAAAGTACGATTTGTTATGCTTACGCACATGCTCACAATTGTTGAATTATTTTGTAAAGCAGAGGATGTTGACAGATTTAACACATTTTCACAAAAATTAAAAACTCATATGTTTACGTCAATAGCATGTTGATGACAATTTATAGATATTTTTAGAAAAAATGAATTGGAATTAAGACACAATGTTATTGAAACCGGAGTTTTAGTAGAAGACCAGGTTGTGTGTTCAATATAATGATTATTTATTTATTCGTATTGTAAATAAAATATAATGTTAAAAAAAATAAAATGATGAATGAAAAAAGCGCTCACAGTAATTATTTTGCTATTTTTATTACACTCGTGTTGGGAAAATATGCATGACCGTATAGGATGTGATGTTTGTACCTATATTAAACAGCACTGGAATAGATAAACATTACTTTTGGTCAGTATGTTAAATTTGGGGGAAATATGATTCAAAATCCCCCACCTTCATTCCTACGCCACTCTTATGCAGAAGACGTCAGTTCAATAAGACAAATTAAACATACATTTATTGACTTAATAAAAGACAGCGTTATAATTTTTTCAAATTGTTTAAATATTTTAATACTAGGCACCAAATCTTTCTTTCTCAAAACTGTTACTAATATTAAAATGGCATATTTGAACAAACGCAGTTTCGTTATGTTATCGGCGTTTAAAATTTAGAAAATATCTGCTATTGAAGAATACAAGCAAAATTTAATAGAGGTAGATTCAGCACACATCTAATATTTGTCATATACAGTATAAATAATGTCCACTGAGATGCTTAATGTACGAAAATGTATTGATATCTAGTTAGCCTAGACCAGTTCCTTGCATAAACAAAATATTGCGTTACCATAGCAACGAACAATAACTTATTAGAAGTGTCAGTGTAAAGTTTGACGTCAAAAAAGTAAACCAGAGTCACGCAATAAATTAAATGAAAAAGATGTCCACCGAAATTGTGAAAATCGAAAAATTGGAGTATCGAGCCATCATCAAGTACCTGTATTTAAAAGGGTTAAGAGGTAAGCAGATTTACGAAGATATGCTTAATACCCTTGGTGATCAATGTCCTTCGTATGCGACCGTCAAAAATTGGAATGCAAGCTTCAAAAGAGGTAAATTTTCCATTGAAGATGATGACCGATCGGGAAGGCCAGTTTCTGTGTCAGTCCCCGAAAATATCGATGCAGTTCATGACATGATTTTATCAGACCGTCGAATTGGGCTAAAACGGATATCTGAAGCACTGAATATTTCATACGAACGCGTTCATCATATGGTTCACGTCAATTTGGACATGAGAAAAATTGCTGCAAAATGGATCCCCAAATGTTTGAATGTTGACCAAAAGCGTGCAAGGGTAGAAGCATCGCGTTCGATCTGTGCTCGATTTGAAAACGATGTAGACTTCTTAAACCGAATTGTTACTATGGATGAGACTTGGGTACATTTCTACGATCCAGAAACAAAGCAACAATCGATGGAATGGCGACACTCTGGTTCTCCAAGACCTAAGAAGTTTCGTGTCCAAAATCTGCTGGAAAAGTTCTTGCTTCAGTTTTTGGGATTGCCATGGAGTAATCATGATTGATTTTTGGATAAGGGTAGAACAATAACTGGAGATTACTATTCGACATTACTGACCACTCTACGGGAAATATTAAAGAGAAAAGACGCGGAAAGCTATCCAAAGGTGTTTTGTTTTTGCAGGACAACGCCCCTGCACACAAATCTCATGTTGCCATGCAAAAATTCGTGATTTAGGGTTTGAATTACTAGAACACCCCCCTTATTCACCCGATTTGGCTCCGTCCGACTATCACCTCTTTCCTCAACTGAAAAAAAGTTTAAAAGGTCGTAAATTTTCTTCCAACAAGGAGGTAATAGAAGCTGTGGAGGTCTGGTTTGCAGAGCAAGAAGAAACATTTTTTTGAAAGGTCTAGAGACGTTGCAGGTTCGCTGTAATAAATGTATCCAATTAAGAGGAGAATATGTTGAGTAATAAAATATTTTGACATTGAAATTTTGTTTGGTTCTATAGTAGGCTAAGAATTTATCAATATATCCTCGTATTAAAAGAAACCGAATCGTATGTTTAGAATCATCATAAATTAACAAAAAGTTTTAGTATAAACACAGGTGTTAAACCTACTAAGTCTTTTACTGTTTTCTTTGTTTATCATTGAAAATTGTTTAGAAGGAGAAATATGGATAAATAAACACGTGACTATTAAATTGTTGGCTTTCGCAGTAGATTTGGTTTTGCTCTCTTCAAGTAGCATTATTCTTCAAAAAATGATTCAGAAATTGGAAGTATATTGCGATAAGTAGAACGTGAAAGTCAATTTAACTAAATCAAAAGAGATGGTTTTTAGAAACGGTGGTAAAATAAGGAAACATGAAAATGGAGAAAGAATTGAAGTAGTTAAAAGTTAAAAATACTTAGACTTCACATTAACATCAAACTTAGCACTAAATTCTCATTTCAAAGAAAAAACATCATACGCTAAATTTCCCCTTGGTAACTTTAATAATATTTTGTTAAATAATAATGTTAAATTATCTGCAAAATTACAAATTTTCAATGATGTATCAATAGCTATCATTTGTTATGGAGCTCAAATCTGGGGGTATGAATTGGACGATAACGTAAAAAATATTTTGAGATATTTTATTAAGAAAGTTTTTAAACTACCTTCACATACTCCTAATTCTATATTATATTTAAAGACCAATTTTGACCTTATATTTTTCTAACTAATATAATGGTCAAAGAAATTATTAATAAACAACTTTTCTGGTTTAAAGAATGGCAAAAAATTTGTAGAAAATTATGAGATGTCAATTAAAAGTCTACTAAACAAAGAACTAAGTATAAAAGCAGTAATTAAAAGATTAAACTAAATACAATTAGCCAGTTGCAGATGCAATGTTTGAACAGTCACTTTATTTGGTATAAAGAGCTAACATTTAAAAGTTTACAGTGATTTAGGTTCAACCATAATTAGCTGGATTTTAAAAATTAGAACTGAAACGTTATTTTTAAATAAATACTCACATGTAAAAGATAATCAAAAATGTTAGTTGGATAATAGTGAACAAGATGAGGATGTGTTCCATTTCATAGCAGAATGCCCAGTTTTAAGGGAATTCTGACCTCGCTGTTTCAGTAGAGAAATTCTTACTATTTATGAATATAAGTATTACATCAATGGTAAAGATTGGTTAAATTTAGTAAAATACTGTAAGCATGCTTGGAATTAGAGAGATGGTCTGGTAGAAGAATTTAACTACTGAAACAAGAAAGAAAATTTTATTTTAATATTATTTTATTTTTATAATGTAAAAGTGCAACTAAGTTGGAATCAAAGTTTAGTGCTAAAAGGGAAAAAAATGTGTTATGTGTGATATCTTAGCGAGAATATGTACATGTCTAAACATATTTTGCGACTCCTCAGATGGTCAAGTGACCAAGAGAAAAGTCCACATTCATAAATGTATCTACCTATTTAAACTAATAATAAAGACTGTTGTTATTTTTATTATTATTATGTTATGAAAAAGAAATGCTTTGCAAAACAACGCCAATGAAACATTGGAAATTT
Source organism: Abscondita cerata (assembly GCA_030710515.1). Classification (NCBI taxonomy): domain Eukaryota; kingdom Metazoa; phylum Arthropoda; class Insecta; order Coleoptera; family Lampyridae; genus Abscondita; species Abscondita cerata. The sequence continues at coordinate 85,163 of JALBCR010002351.1, forward strand.
TATAATTTTATACGAAAACGTTGCTTAATATGTGGTCAGAATTTTTTTAATTTTGGGAACGTCTTTCATGGAATCGATGAGTTTGTTAATCTGTGCCTTATTTTAGCGGTGGATATTAGCACAAGGTTAGTAGATTAAATTTAAATAGTAAAAGTGGCTCGTCTAGTCAAAACCAGCTCTTCCCTTTTTATGAAATGCGGTAGTAACCTAATTTCATTTAGTCTGATAGTATTATAATCAGTTGCATGTTTTTGAAGTTAAATCTTTGATCATTAAGCCATCTCATGTTTTATTATTATTAGGAATGGGGCGAGTTTCATGGAAAAAATTTCCTGTACTGCAACCAGAATAGATCTTTTGTGCCCCCTTCTAGTTGGACTTAGGAAAGATCTATGTCTTTGACAAATTCGATGAGATCTCTAGTTGGGAGTTTTAGTACATCTTCTTTCGAGATGAAGATGATTTTAGGTGTTTGTATCTTTTTAGGCACAAGGCCGGGCAGTCCATGATGATGTGGTCCATGCGTCCCACCTCTTTACCAAAGTACCTGCATCATCATCTACCAGTCCCATCTTTTTCAAGTGATACCTAGAATGGATTTGTCCTATTAGTATAGCACAAAGCAGTTTTAACTCTGTTTTGCGTAAGTTTAAATGTTCCTTCCCCTTCTTTTGATTAGGGCTAACAAATTTCTTAGAATATTTAAGACCTGGAAAAGTACTCCAGGTTCTGTTGACTTGTTTGTTGGCCCAGTTGGTAATTACCCCCTGGTAATCCCCCTGGCTAAAACCGCACATAGGAGATGGCACTGTAAAAGGTTTTGCTGCCCCTAGCTTTGCTTGCTGATTTGCTTCATCATTGCCTCATATTCTCTCATGCCCTGGCACCCAGACATGTTTAACTTTGGCTTGATGGCACTTGTGTAGCATGTGTGAACTAAGCTGTTACTTTGTAGCGTGTTTAATGGCGCTTGACTGTCCGACATAAGCCATATATTTTATTTGCATCGGTTTTTGATGAGAAGATGTTCTGCCACCATGTGGATAGCGTGTGCTTCTGCTTGAAAAATATTGGCGTCAGCACTGAGGGCATACCACTCCTGCCCCCATACTATTTCCCATTTTGAATCTGTCTGTAAACCATTTTTGGAAAAATCCGGGCACGCAGTCTGTGCTTGCAATTTAGTCTTTCCTAGTGGGGAACCAAACATTATGTGGCGGCTAGGGGTTTGTTCTAGGCGCCGGTTTGCATCAGAGAAAAACTACGTTGAGTTTGCGAATACGAGTTTATTTTAACTTACAATAACCGCGCTGTTAGTTGTTTAATGTTAATGCGTTTGCTGCGAGAGCGGAATGCGAGTAAGCGCCATATAGGAACGCGGAACTGCTGGGATCGCACTAGTCACTTTGGTTACTACGCCGTATCGTACTCTGGGTCTGTCTTCTGTTGGCTCGTTCGCCTCATTATATACCGTCTGGCGTGTTGGGATGCTTAGCTTGCAAGGTTACAATAATTCCTTGCGAACGTAGCATTCTTTGTTTGTTTATACTTCCGCAAAATACGGACGCGGAAATTGCTTGTGCATGCAGTTCCTATATGGGTCCCCCTTAGTGGGTAAATCCCACAATAAAACGGAGCTGGTGGGCAAAAATGTTTAATTTTGCGTATGCTTTACCTTGCCGCTTTATTATTTTGCGTGCGCGCTTAATGCAGGCGCTTGGGAAAATGAACGTGTCTTCCGGACTTTGTTATGGTGTGTGGTGTTCGTTTGGAGGCGGTGTCTCCTTGATGATCCGTGGTGGGCGAGGTTGTCCTTGAAGTTTGCGTCGTCTGCGTGTGGTTCCCTTCTACGTAGGCTGGTTTCGTGCGGTCGATGGAGACGGTCGTTTCGCGATCCCTTATTTTTAACGTTAAGGTTTTATCTCCTCGTTTTAAAACCGGGAATGGTCCCTCGTACGGTTGTTCGAGTGGCGTCTTTACTGCGTCGCGTCGAACGAATACCTGTTGGGCCGTTTGTAGGTCTTTAAAATGAATGTGTTTGGTTTGGCGTGGTTTGTTCCAGCTGTGGGGCTTAATTCTGCGAAGTAGCGTTTGAGGTTCGTTATGTAATTTATCGGGTCCGTTGCGGGCGTTTGTTTTGGTACTAGGAATTCGCCAGGGAGTCTCAGGGGTTTGCCGTATACCAGTTCGGCTGCAGATGAGTTCAGGTCTTCCCTCCATGCTGCTCGTAGTCCTAGTAAAATCGTGGGTAGTACGTCGGTCCACTGTTTCGTTTCGTGGCAACGGATGGCGGCTTTGAGGTGGCGGTGGAAACGCTCCACCATCCCATTCGATTGCGGGTGGTAGGCCGTTGTTCGCAAATGTGTGGTGCCGAGGAGTTTGTTGAACTGTTTGAACAGTTGTGATTCGAATTGTCGCCCTTGGTCTGTGGTTATTCGCAGCGGGACACCGAAGCGTGTGATCCATTCGTTGTAAAACGTGCGCGTGATTGTTTCGGCTTCGATATTTTCGATTGGGTATGCTTCGGGCCAGCGTGAAAATCTATCGACACAGGTGAGGCAGTAACGTTTGCCTTGCGATATGGGGAGCGGTCCCACTATGTCGATATGAATGTGCTCGAAACGTGTGGATGGGTTCGCTATCGTTCCGAAAGGTGTTTTACGTGTCGCGTGACTTTTGATCGTTGGCATTGTATGCATGCGCGTGTCCATTGTCGGCAATCGGCGTCAATGGATGGCCAAACGTAACGCTGTTTGACGAGCTTTGTTGTGGCTTTCGTTCCCGGGTGCGCCAGATTGTGCATTGTGTTGAAAATGTGCTGGCGGTGGGTTGTAGGGACGAAAGGTCTGGCGTTGGCGGTGGACAGATCGCAGTATACGGCTGTGTCCGTGTTGGGGAGAATCACTTTTTTTAGTTGGAGTGAATTCCCTAGACGCAGGTGCGTTTGCAGATCATTGTCCGTGGCCTGTGCTTTTGCGAGACTTTCGAAGTCGATCGGGGCTGTGGCGATTGTTTCGATGCGGGATAGCGCGTCCGCAACGACGTTCTCCGTGCCCGAGATGTGACGGATGTCTGTTGTAAATTGGGATATAAAATCTAGGTGACGAAATTGGCGGGGGAACATTTGTCCGGCTTTTGGCGGAATGCGTATACCAGGGGTTTGTGGTCCGTACGAACAGAAAATTCTCTACCTTCAACCATGTGTCTGAAGTGTTTTATGGCTTGGTAGATCGCTAGTAATTCTCTGTCGTAGGTCCCGTACTTTCTCTCTGCGCTTGAAAGTTTCCTGGAGAAGAATGCGAGTGGTTCCCAGTCGTCGTCGATGCGTTGTTGGAGAGCGGCTCCGATTGCGTTATTTGAGGCGTCAGTGACTATGGCAAGGGTTGCTCCGGGTTCGGGGTGTGCGAGCATCGTGGCCTGTGCCAGTCTTTCTTTGCAGGCATCGAAAGCTTCGTTTGCTTTGGTCTGCCATTCGATTGGTTTTGCGCCTTTAATGTTGCGTTTGAGCAGGTCATTTAGCGGTGCCTGCAGTTCGGCAATTCCTGGTATAAATCTCCTGTAGAAATTTATCATGCCCAAAAATTGTCTCAATTGTTTGGCCGTTGTCGGCGTGGGGAAATTCCTGATTGCGTCCACTTTGTCCGCCGGTGGTGTCGTGCCCTTGCTCGAGACTTGGTATCCGAGGAAACGTGCGTTCGTGACGCCTAAGTGGCATTTCGTTGGGTTAATGAGTATCCCATACCTCTGTAAGCGCGTGAACAGTGTTCGTAAATGGATTTTGTGCTCGTCTTCGGATGTGGAGGCTACGAGTATGTCGTCGAGGTAGGTGTAACAGTAGTCCAAACCTCGGGTTACCTCGTCGATAAAACGCTGAAAAGTCTGGCCGGCGTTTCGTAGTCCGAAAGACATGAAGGGGAATTCGTACAGTCCGAAAGGTGTCGTAATTGCGGTTTTCGGAATGTCTTCATTTGCAACTGGGATTTGGTGATATGCTCGTACCAAATCTATTGTCGAAAATATGGTTTTTCCTCGGAGTCCTTGCGCGAAGTCTTCTATGTGTGGCACGGGGTAGCGATCAGGGATTGTTCGGGCGTTGAGGGGCCTGTAGTCTCCGCAAGGCCTCCAGTCATGGCCGTTTTTCGGTGCCATGTGCAGCGGTGATGCCCAACTGCTGTCTGACGGGCGAGCGATGCCCATGTCGACCATGGACTGGAATTCATGTTTTGCAATCCTCAATTTGTCGGGTGCAAGGCGGCGTGGTTTGCAAGTTATTGGTGGCCCTGGAGTGGTTCGAATGTAATGCTTCGTTTCGTGTTTTGGCACGTGCGGTGCGCCCGAAGGTCTCGTGATCTCGGGGAATTCTTTGAGAATTTCGTGGAACGGTGTCGTCCCTGAGATTTCGCGTATCGTAGGCCGTTCGTGGTCTGAGGTCACTCCAGTGGCTCGTGATATGTTTGTTAACGGGTCGGTGATCCTATTGTTGTGGATGTCCACCAGCAAGGCGTAGTGGTGCAGAAAGTCGGCTCCGATTATGGGGTTCGTTACGTCTGCTATTATAAAACGCCAGGTGAAAGATCGTCGTAAGCCTAAATTGAGGCTGAGGGTTATGAAACCATATGTCGCGATGTTGGATCCGTTCGCTGCTGTCAGCTCGTATGATGTTTTGTGTCGTGGTCCGTTAACTAACTTGCGGGGGAAAACTGAGACGTCCGCGCCGGTGTCCACTAGGAATCTTTGTCGTGTGGCCCGCTCGTGCAAGAAGAGGCGGCGCGGGGTTATGTTGAGGCTGTCGTTGGCCGCGTTTATCGACTGCCTTGTCCGTTTCCCGAAGGGAAATCACACGGTTCGCGGCATTTTCTCGCTCGGCCTTTGAAAACTTGGTGGTACCAACATGTGGCAGTGTTATTGGGGTCGTAATTTCGATGTCGATCTCTCGAATTGGAACGGCTTCGAGATGGTGGTCGTGATTGTCGGAACGCGGGTTGCCTGTTGCGTCGGGGTTCGGCGTCCATGCGGGGGTTCGTGCGTCGCACGTATATACGTTTTTGAATGCGAGCGTCTCGTTTACGGCGTCGGCGAGCACGGCTATTTTATCGAGGTCGTCGTGGGTCTGCGTTGCCAGAATCGCCTGCATCGTTGCCGGTAAACGGTTGAGCCATAGGGTTCGTAGGAAGTCGTCAGGGATGGTGCTCCCACCGAGGTTTTTCAGGTGTCGTAGGAACTGCGATGGCTTGCGGTCGCCGAGTTCCTCGCCTTCAAGCAATCGCTGTATCTTTTGCGATTTCGATGCGCTGAGGCGATTGACTAGTTCCTTTTTGAGGGTGTCGTATTTGCCCTCGGTCGGCGGTGATTGAAGGATGTCGCGTACCTCCGTGGCATGCTTGGTATCTATATTGGCGATCACGTAGTTATATTTTGTTTCGTCCGCGATGATCCCAGCTAAAGCGAATTGGCCTTCGATTTGCAGGAACCACATGAGAGGGTCTTCCGGCCAAAATGGAGGGATGCGTACGCCTACGCGTTCGATTGCGGGGTCGTTGTAGGCGTCGTGAAGTTCGCGGAAGCGGTTGCGATTGTGGGGCCATTTTTCGTTTGTTCGCGGCAGCCAGTGTGATCTGATGTCGTCTCGAAGATTACACTGTCGCTTGTGCCTGGAGCTTGGTGGCCGCGCGGTTTACCTTCCTCTTGTGAAATGCGCAGAGGTCCTTTGCGGCGAACCGGATGATGATTAATACCAATAATACGACGGTGATTGTGTGGAGAGTTTCGGCGGTGTTTAGGGTGGCAGATGCGCTGCCGTTTGCGTTCTGCACGATGATCTCTTCCTTAGATTCAGAACCTCCCATTACTCGTATGTGCGTCGGAGTCTTACCAGTGTTTGGCGGCGAACAGGACGATCACGAAAAATATGATGATGGTCGTCACTGGATAAGACGTTGCACCGTTGTTTCTGAATTCTGCGGTGAAGTCTTCGAACGGTGACCTTTCTCTGATCAAATACATCACGTCGGGGTCACCACTGTGGCGGCTAGGGGTTTGTTCTAGGCGCCGGTTTGCATCAGAGAAAAACTACGTTGAGTTTGCGAATACGAGTTTATTTTAACTTACAATAACCGCGCTGTTAGTTGTTTAATGTTAATGCGTTTGCTGCGAGAGCGGAATGCGAGTAAGCGCCATATAAGAACGCGGAACTGCTGGGATCGCACTAGTCACTTTGGTTACTACGCCGTATCGTACTCTGGGTCTGTCTTCTGTTGGCTCGTTCGCCTCATTATATACCGTCTGGCGTGTTGGGATGCTTAGCTTGCAAGGTTACAATAATTCCTTGCGAACGTAGCATTCTTTGTTTGTTTATACTTCCGCAAAATACGGACGCGGAAATTGCTTGTGCATGCAGTTCCTATAATTATATGTATAATCAAAGATCATTTTAAGGTTTGTTTAGTCGCTTACTGCAGCCATATCCAATAAAGGAGTGACTCTAAGAATTCCTAGATGATCTTTAAAAGTGCCTTCTTAAAATTGGTATAACTCATGTAATGTGAGAATCCGCTTCATAGCTTTCTCCTTAATTGCCACCGGTAGAGGATTCAGACTAAGAAGAGTCTCCATCGCGATGGTAGGTGTAGATTTCATGGCACCTATGGTAAGCATGTTACGGGTTGTTTTTGCATGTTCAACACAAAATGTTCTTTCGTGTTCCTTTTGAGCGCTGACAGATGGCGGTTCTATTAACTTTCTCATTGATTCAACGTCACGCTATAATTTGTGGTAGGAGACCGGATACTCTAGCCGTTTCTATTTCTACCTCTCGTGGTGTTTAATCGAATGATATCTATTCTCTGGTGCTTGGAACATGCAGGTAATCGATTGTTTATTTTAGGTAGACTAGAAATTATACGTTATTTATACGCGTTTATGTTACAACTCTGTTTTACGCTGAATTCTGTAAAAGTTTCAAAAACGCACATTGCGACGTTAACATAATAGCTCGAGCAAATTACGCAAATTTTATCATTTGAACATAGCGTCCATTCTGCTTTGGCGATACGTGCGTTTGTCTTATCTGAGAATTAATCTCACCAAATTGAAAACTGTGATTTTGTTTTGTGCTTGTGTACGTTTGTATTGCTGTCAATCGCAAAAATAAATAATACCCTATTTTTACGTGTGGATTCTTGTTGTTTTAATTTAACGTACGAATTTTACAACTATTGGGAATCTCTGGTTTAAACTGATGGTTTGTCTTTTATCTCGAAACCAGTGGCGCCTCTCCGAAATTATTCATAATTCGACATAAAAACAATTAATTAATTAAAATCTCCTTTCGTATACGATAATTTGTTTTTTTTAACCTACGACGCCTACCGACAAACAAAGCTAGATGAGTGTACATGAAGGAGTCGCAATAATTTAACGCTTTGCTCTAAATAAAATAATTTGCTACTTAACCCTTTGGGTTTTATTTGTTTGTAACAAGCATACATACAAGTCTTTGCAGCTTTTCCAACTTTACTTGCGCGGAGCTTTGGTCTACTTTCCTCCACCAAACGGCGGACGCACAAAATACTCCAAGTGTGACGACCTGCTAGTAGATCCAGTTATTTGACCTGTGGTTTAAACGCCACGTTTTGCCAACCATTTGTCAGCATGATGTTGTTGATTTGTATTTCTGATAGGCAAATTGGTGTTTACGAAGAGGTTTAAGTGTTAGTACCTCCGTCCTGAGACGTTGGTCTACTAATTTCTCCACTGTTTTAAGATAAACGACAAGAGACTTATTGGACGGTAAGACTTTGGATCATCTAAGCATTGTACGCCCCCTTTGTGTAGAAAGATGATCTTTACTCACCTCTATAGTTGAGGAACATGACCATATAATAAAGTAGATATAAATATTTTGATCAGTATTGCTAGTAGAATGTCCTGCCCTTGTTGAATGACTGCCGGGAACACTCCATCAGGGCCAGACGCCTTAAAATGCTTAAAGGTCGCTATAATCCACTTCATCCTTTCAAGCAATGTAATTTTATTTACAAAGGGACAGTCCAACTTGAGATCTACTCCGCTCTTTATAAATCTATTGTACACCCTCGTTTCTCCAGCTGATATGCACCCTGGTAATGTTTTGTGGTCAGAGCTTCAACAGTTTTCTGGGAGCTTAATGTTAAGGTGCTATCTTCAAGTTTAAGTGCACCTATATTTTTTTGGCTATTTTTTGTGTTTGATATCATTTTTGCTTAAATTTACTCTTGTCCGTAAACTGACGTTTGTTTAGTCACTCTCTATCAATTTATTCTTCTTGTTGATCAATCATTTTTATGTTCATACGTTTCGGAGAGTGGCTTTTTTAATATTTTTAAAGTTTTTGATTATATTGTACATAAAGCAATTGTAAAAAAAGTAGTCTAATAAGTGACAATGATGGTTGTGAGAATTAATGGGCGCTGTAAAAAACTACCAAAATACATTTTTTGCAATTGTTTGTGAGGGTTACGATATTCCGATAACATTGAGAGATGTTGAATGACTCAACATTTTTGTCGACCTAACAAGGAGACTGCTGATTTGCTGTTCTCTCCTATTAAAAGTAGATTTACCATTAAACCTGTTAGTTCAACATATCTCCACATATCAACCCAACGTCTTGGGTGACATCGACTTTGGTGAAGTGATAATCTGCTAACTAAATTAAAACTGCGTGTTCTTGTGTTGTTGGTGGTCTACATGTCAATTAAATAAAACCATAAATTACAAACAATTAGCTTTCAAACTCGTCGAAACATTTTAGTGTTTGAGATAAATATACGTAAGTAAAAATTACACAAATTAATTTTCACTATCTGGACACCTATTCTTTAATTGTGGGAAATCATTTTCTCATGAGAAAGACGAAAATTCTTTTGAAAACCTAAAGTTGATATTCTTGAAAATTTCTCATCCGCTATTCTTTCAAGGACTCAAAATAGTGGTCCAGAATATGAAGCTTTTACATTATCACAACCACTACAAAAACCAACTTTCATGTCTATAAGTAGAAAAATATATTTATAAACAAATATGAAATAGAAATTTTGAGTTAAAATTACACAACTAATATTTACAACTCAATGAAAATATGGTATCTATCATCATAATTTAAAATAAATAAATGACTGAAACAATATCGATAGTCGGCGTTGAAACGGCGGCGAGAAAACGGCGGCAATGAAACGTCGTGGCAAAGAATAGAGCGGCGGTGAAATAGTCAGGCGTTGAAACAGCGGTGATAAACTGGCTCTACTTTATTTTAGATTGATCTTGTTTTTGCTTCCTCTTTATTACAGTTTTATTAACTTATTACTAATTTCTATACACAGGCTGATTTTTTTAAAACTTACAATCGCTGTAATTTTTAAACAAAACAAATTTGAAGATAAACAAAAACACGTCAATATTATTATCGAGTGCGACGATTTTTGACGTATTAATGACGTTTTGGAATCATCAATCTCCTAGCCCTTACAGATTACCTTTAAGAACTTAGTTTTTTTTTTATAAAACCATCCTGTATATATTACTTTGTAATAATTTTCTGACGGAAAAATATAAGTGTAAGTATGTTCATACACAAAATTGTAATAGAATAATAAAATACAAACGTCAATGTCTACTATACAGGGTGTCACAAACTAAGTAGGGTTACACTGTTATTTGTTAGATTTGTTTTCATGGTCTACTTAATGTAATTCAATAAATTTGACACATTATTGAAAACAGAAAAAAAATTAATTATTTTCATGATGAAATCCAAGATAAAGAAGATGAAGATCCATTTAGAAAAACAAAGTTAGTAGCAGTATTTCAAAAATCGTGAAAGTGGTTATTTTAATAAAAATTACAATAAATTCCCCTAAACGCAACAAGCAACTTTTGTCTGAGAAATTATTTTATAACTTGCATGGTTACGAAAATATTTGACCTTTTCGAAAACGTAGTTTTTGTGTTTTCCCGGATATCTTCGGAAATACTTGAAATTTTTGAGTTTTCTCTGCCGAATGTGATTTAGCATAATAGACTGTACCTTATTGCCTGTTTAACCAAAATTGTATCTCCATTAATAACAAAGATAGCCATGTAATCCTACTCAGTTTGGGACATCCTGTATAATATGAATAAGTGAAAGAATATAGAGCAACCGTTAAAAAGAAGAAAATTACTATCGGTAAAGTATGTGTTAGGAAGGAAACTGTTATAAGGAAAAAATAGTAATTTATTTAACTCTTTCGCCTAAAAAGTGTTCAAATAAAAACGGGACTGAGTAGGGGTTGATTAAATTGATTTAATGATATTTACAGTGTGTAAAAAGTACAGCAAAATGACATTTGGTGGCCAGGAACGCTGTATTAAAACCAAAAAATATTAACGTACTGTAAAGAAACCAGACTAAATAGACTTTACACATAAATCGTAGACTACTTGTGAATGATCTTGAGCCATTTTAAAGTTACAAATTTATTGACATTCTTGAATTTCACGATAATACTATAATAATTAGTACGAAAAATTTTTCTTCCTGCTTTCCTGTAAAAACTGAAGTACAAATGTGAGATTATCAACTCTTGAAGTCTGAAACAATCTAATTACAAAAGTATAATCACGTATTTAAAGAACGCCACTGAATTTGTAGTTCCAAACGACCAACGTTAATATTCAAAATTGACAAGTGTCGCTTCCTTACCGTAGGTTACTATTTTTGTTGAAACATGATATAAATTATATAACCCAAAAATTAATGTTTTGTTAAATACTTTGAATTCTAACCTAAATTTTGTACCCATCAGTTGACAACTTTGATAAAAAAATTACCAAATGTCAAAGAAAATTTCAAGAATTACTTAGCCCAGTTTTTTTTATTTAAACACTCGTTATAGTATCAAAAATCTAATCAAATTGTTGCTATAATAAGTAAACTCTAAATTTGACAAGGTTTGATAGTGTAGCCTTCGCGTCTTTGGCATAATCATTCATATAGTTACCGACGAGTTGGTTCGAACTGAAAATGTACAAAGTGGTCTTTGAGGATTCAATACTGGTTTCATTACTTTTTAATATATTCATTCAATATTCAAAAAAATGATGTCAGTGACCTCTTGACCCTAGAATGCTTTAAGCCCGGATTCAAAAACTACATGTCCATCATTCTCTATTGCCCGAGAGCGTCCCCACCCCATTTTCACTTTGTTCTCTCACGTACGCAGAAAAATCGATATATCTTTTTAATATACAACAAACCCCTAATATCTTACTACTAGACATTATATATTTTTTTACATCTATACATTACAATTATGACCTTGCACAATCACTACAATATATACCATAGTACTTACCAATATATGTACCAAAATCAAAAGCCTTTTCTATCCACACCAATATACTCATTTATCCGTTTTAGGGATGGCATATCTAAATGTTAAACACCAAAGCAAAATACTGAACTTAAAAACTGCTACAATACGACTATTTAAGTGAACACAAAAAATGGAAATTTTTTTCTTTGTTTTAAGAGTTTATTCTCACCGTCCTTATGTCTCTAGTGTTCTGCATTTTACAAATTGCTTAATCATTATTTGTTTAATTGACTTTCTTTGATGTTACTAGAGTTACTAGTGTCAAAACGAACTACTTTTCGTAACTTCATTATAAAAAGGAAAAGGTTTTACCCTTACTTTGATTATAAAATGTGTAATTGTTATTTAGTAAATAATTATTGACACATTAATTTTAGTTTCAATTGTTCCGTCTTTTTACAAATAAAGGCATGAGGTATAATTAACAAAAAACAGTTTGATTTAAATCAGTTACACTAAAAACGTAATTAAACATATAAAGTTATTACATAAACGCAAAAACTAATTCCAAAGCTTTGTTAAAACAAACTCATAAAAGTTTACATCGATATAGGTTGAGCAAAAAATTAAGACTTTAAATGCAAACAAAAAAGAAATTTCACGAAACTAATGCATTATTTATTTAGACATGCTCTAACAGTATTAAAAAGCCTTATACATTTTTCAACAAGAAAAAGTTAAGTTGTTCTACGATAGCTAAACTAATAGAAAATTCTCTAACGAAATTACACAATTATTTTCTCATGCAACGTAAAGTTTATTGTTACAGCTTAATGTCCACGCAACTTAACGAATGATAAAGATTTAGAAAGAATTTTTAAAAAAGAAAGTCGAGACTTGCGGCGTTAATTCCGACACGCAACCTACGGTCAGTTATTGTTATTGTTAGATGTGCCAAGAAGTGTTAAGTTTGTTCCGTATATAATTCGTGTCACAACCGAGCTTTAACAAACAATGCCGTCTAAATTAAGCAAATCCTAAACACATTTATTTGTCTTTAAAGCGAATATTTAGTTAAAACGTTTGCTACCTATTTTCTTTGTTTGCTTTTGATGAAGTTTAGAAATAATAAAATAAATCAATATGTAGGCAATTCGTTAACAATTATGAAAAATTTGAAGATTAAAAATTATTGCATATTAATAGGTATTATTTTACTATAAGAGTTAAGTTTTGTTTTTTTTGTAAAAGAGTAAAATTATAATAATAATAATAGTTAGAAATAACAAAATTATCAAAAAAACAAATTAGTTAAGATGTGTTTATGCTTCACTTCGCCTCACCCAAACCATACAAGCAGCAGCACATTTAGCCACTACCCAGGAAAAACTGAGACAAAAAACAGAGGATAACATACCTGTGCATATAAAATATCTTGTAGCTCAAAAAAGAAGAGCACGATGTGTGTAGCAAAAAAATCGTAACTTTATAGACAAAAGTGTATATAATAGATTAACACGGCAACTAAAAACACTGCTGCACAAAATCAGAAACACCACGTTTAAATCGTACATTACCAACTTATCAGCACACGACCACAGCATTTGAAAGCCACCAAATCTTTTAGGAAACCGATACATCACATCTTACCTTTAATGAAAAACGACGGAGGCTGGGGACAAAAAAAGCAAATAAAAGTCACCACGTCTGCCGAACATCTTTCACAAGTCTTTAGCGCATCTGAACATAATAACAACAATGATGATAACAACATTACTAACTCCTTGTTTGCTCCTTGTCCAATGATGCTACCGATTAAATTCTTTAGTCCAAAACGAAGTTTCAAGGATGATATCAGATGTAACAACCACAAAGCACCTGGTTTCGATCTGATTACTAGTCAGATATTAAAACAACTACCCAGAAAAGGATTAGTATTGTTAACTGTAATTTATAATAGTATTGTCAGGCTAACATACTTTTCAATTACTTGGAAATTTGCACAAATAATTCTGATCAACAAGCCAAATAAACCTCCAAACAAAATCACTTCCTACCGGCCTATAAGTTTGCCCCCGATCATGTCAAAAATTCTTGAAAAGCTTCTACGTAAACAAATCTTTGGAGATACGGATATACGAGTACATACATTAATACCACCCTATCAATTTGGTTTTCGCAAAAGTCACTTAACAATACAACAATGTCTTCGAATTGTCAAAACCATTTTCACAAGCCTTGAAGAGAAAAAGCTATGTACAGCAGCATTCTTAGATATCGAACAAGCTTTTGATCGAGTTTGGCACGACGGACTATTATACAAACTTAAATCTTTCCTTTCTACGCCTTACTACCTTGTCATAAAATCCTACCTTACCGACAGGTACTTTCAAGTACGAATTAATACAGTAACCTTAAATTATTATTCCATAAGTTTAGGAGTCCCTCAAGGTAGTGTTCTTGGTCCACTCCTTTATCTAATATTTACAGCTGACATCCCAACTACACGTTCGCCGACGACACAGCTCTACTATCCATAAATGAAAATCCACAAATTGCATCTGAAAATCGCCAAACGCATCTTAACCGACTACAAGCTTGGATGAAACGATGGAAAGTCAAAGTAAACCATACATAGTTCACACAAATTACATTCACGAACAGAAACATTGTCTGCCCTGCAGTTCTACTAAACGACGAGCTATTACCAGTATCTACTTATTTAAAATATCTGGGATTAACAGTAAATCTAAAACTTACATGGAAGCCACATATTTTTGCTACAAAAACCACATAAACCTAAAAACACGTCAAATGAGTTGGGTCGCAAATCCCAGCTGTCAACAGAAAATAAATTACTTCTGTACAAATGTATCATAAAACCTATCTGGACATACGGGGTTCTGCTTTGGGGATATGCAAAGCCATCAAATATTAGAATTATACAGAGAATCCAATCTAAGATACTTCGAATGATCTTCAATGCAGTAATAAAACCCCACACAATGACTCTGGAATATCGCTTGTACAAGAAGAAATTACCCAACGTACTAAGAAATACTTTGAACAACTCCCAATGAAGAAGCTAGGCAACTATACATCCAACCTGAAATCACAAGAAGACTTAAAAAACAATGGCCTACAGATATATTAATTCAGTAACAATCAATTGTAAAATAATCGGGAGTGTTATCACTGGATAGCATCTTCCCTCATGTATTGTACTATAAGCATATTTACTTATAACTGTCACTAGCAGGTTGTAAATATTACCTATTAAAAAAAAACTTTGGGGATGAGAAAACTTAAATTAAGTGCTATTTTAAAACTTTCATTTTGGTTACTTTGATCCTCTTTTGTTCTTTGTGTTTGTGTTTTTGATCTTGTTTCAATTGCATACGTTAGTACTGGGGTATGTCACCATATTGCATAGTGCAATACAACATCAACGCCTTTCACCTTGCACTGGACCAAAGTGACAAAGTGAAAAATATTTTTAGTACCTAGTGAAGAGAGATTTTTTGTGTCATCAAGTTAAATTTTCAAATGTCAAAACATTTTCGGTTGGTAACGCCATTTGGCAGCATTGAACATGGTGTCATTTTGGTATATATTAAAATGTGTGTTTTTTTCCAATGTTTGCGTTTAAAAAGCCAAAAAATCCTTCAAAATAAGATGTAAAAGAGTACTGCAACGTATTATCTACGGATTCTAGCATGAGGACTGTACTGATTTTAGTGTCATAAGTATAAAGTAATATTTGTAACTTTTAGTAACTTTTTTGCCGGTCGAGGCCAAGAAAAGGGGTGTTCTGGCCGCTTTTGAGTGATGCAGAATCAGTGATTATGAACGGAGAATCGAAAAATATTTTACAATTACAATATTGTTACTTCATGTTTGTGTTGAATAAAATTCTTATTTGGTATTTGGGCTCTTATGATATTTATTTTCAGCAAGACCTAAGTACAGTCTGGCCATCCTGTTAACAGGAACTTGGGATGTATTTGTTGATCTCAGTTCGTCTTGAAACTATTGGGAATAGACTAGTATGACAGACATCGTAGTAGTATATGTTTTTCAGTTAATTTAACAATTATAAATTTAGTTTTTCAAAAGAAGTTAAGGCGAGGTTTTAGAAACCGCATGTTCAGATTCGTAACAAGTTGAGGGGAGGGGAGACGCATTACTTGTACCCCTTCCGATTTATAAGAACACAGTTTAGATAGAAGCATGCAAAACCAAAAACATTTTTATATTGAGCGCAAGACTTACAGATTTGCCGCCACGACTCATTTTCTTAGAAATATTACTCAGTTGCGGAATTTTTCAAACAATAAACAATTTTTTTCATTTCTAATGGTTACCTCTTAAGCTCTGCAGAATAAAGTTTCGATTTCTTATCCTCACTTGTATTATGGCATGTCAAACGTGCCCAATTTAATGAAGTTTGCGATTTTTAAATGAAACTCCGCTAAACGCTAGAACGCAAAAGGTGCTGTACGCTCTACAATACATATTCCTGTATATGTAGAAAAAATTAAGTTGATACAGGGTGGGGCACTACCAACGAATTATTCTATAGCATTAAAACAACAATTAATGTTAGAAATTTTAAGGCATACATATGTCAAGATTATTTGAAACCATCTTAAAAATATTTTGGATTGTACAGGATGCTCTAGAAACACGTACCATATCAAAGTTGGGTTATTTTAAATAGATCACCCTGTATTTTTTTTTTCTATAATGTATGTTCTTTTAAATGTCCTTATACCTATTATTTCCGTTTCTGAATAAATCGATTTTACCTGATTTGAGACCCTCCAAAAAATTGCAACAAATTTCAGATAAATAAAAACAAGCAACTTTGGTTTACACCACCTTATTAAGAGCCTTCAACATCTGTTTTGCAATATTTACTATTATGTTATAACTTACAGGGTGTTTTTAATAGTACCGCATAACACTAACTACTTAAAACTTAAATAACTTGCTTAACTTAAATGTACTGTAGTCTGTTTGAATTAGGAAGTAGTTACTTTTCAATCGGTATTAGGTTACCAACCCCTAACACTGATAGTTTTAGAGATATTTTAAAATTTGATAGTTTAACAATTTACGATGTAGGTACTAGAGTCTAAGTTACCTGTGAAATATCCGCAATATGAAAATTATCTTGCAACTTTCAGTTTTAAATATTTACCTTAAAAATATTTATTTTTATTTTATGACTAGTATCCGGGCTCTAGAGTCAGTCGAATTACGCACACCGGTCACAATTTACTGATGTTTAGCAACAGCAACTGTTATTTGGTACATCAAAATCAATCATACTGTAAACTCGACAAACTTTAACCTGTTAACTGAGAATGTAATACAAATCGCTCTAATAGTAGTACGATAATTTTGAAAACCATTATTTTTAAAATTGTTTTAACAAAGTTACCAATGTTTACACTGTCATCGATTTTTGCTAAAACTAATAACGGTTGTTGTTGTTTGTAACAGGTGGGCGTGATTCGACTGACTCTTAGAACCCGGCATAAGTCATGAGCACATTTCTGTTATTTTTTTCTGAAAAAAATTTTATTAAGGTTAGTATTTAAAACTGGATTGGCCTAAACATTAAAAAATTTTTGCTAGATAATGTTCATTTTACTGATATCTTACAGGTAACTTAAATTCCAGTCAATTGCAAATTGTTAAACTAGCAAATTTTAAAATATTTCAAAAACTATCAGAGTTAGGGGTTGGTAACCCTAATACCAATTGAAACGTAACTAGTTCTGATTCCAACAAACTTTAGAAATGTAGGGTGTTCCATTTAAGTTAAGCAAGTTATTTAAGTTTAAGTCGTTAATGTTATGCGGTAGTATTAAAACACCCTGTACATCATAACATAATAGTAAATATTGCAAAAAGATGTTAAAGGCTATTAGTAAGGTGGTGTAAGTAAAGTTGTTGTTTTTATTTATCTTGAGTTATTGCATTTTTTGGAGGGTCTGCAAATCAGGTAAAATCGATTTATCTCAGAAACGGAAGTAAGTAGGTATAGGAACATGTTAAAAAACATACATTATTTTTTATCGTACACTTCAAAAATAAAAAAAATACAGGGTGATGCATTTAAAATAACCCAACTTTAATATGGTACGTGTTTCTAGAGCACCCTGTACAATTCAAAATATTTTTAAAATGTGGTTTTGAATAATCTTGACATATGTATGCTTTAAAATTTCTAACATTATTTGTTGTTTTAATGCTATAGAATAATTCGTAGGTAGTGCCCCAACCTGTATATCCATAAATCAAAGAAAAATTTGTCTAAGAAAAGGCATAGTTTTCGGTTCGCTAAAACCTCGCTTTTATGTTATTTAATTACTTACATTTTGTATTGAAGCAAATTCTTTTGTAATTTTTACGCAACTGATTTTTCAGGGCAAGTCTTATTTCAATGAATTGTTAGAGGTACGTACTTTACCCGAAGAAATAAACTATTACTTATATGAGTTGCACCCTTAACTTTATTTCTAAAATTTGATAAAAATTATGTTTAATAATTTAGATTTATTATTTTATTACATTATTTACTTTTACTTTAATTAAAAGAGTAATAGTTAAACGTAGTATTATTTGTCATATTAAGAGTCTCAAGTTTTACCTAGAATCCATATTTGTATTTTAACAACAGCCTTACAAAGCAAAACACGTTGAGTTTACATTCGGGTTATAAAGACAACAAGATTAGCATAAATTAAGTTTTAGTATGTCTTTTAAACAAAATAAAATGGATAAAGTTTCTCAACAGGTTCGAATAAAATTTGGCGGTATTTTCTAAAAGTTGAATTAATTGAACAGGAATTCCTGGAGGTGAAGTTAATAGGAAATATATTTTGCATACATAATCTAGTAAATAATTTATAATACATGTGATGAATAACGGCAGATTTGAGTAGCGACGGTTTTAAATTTTAACAACAACAAATTTGAATTAATTTTAAAACACAAACATTAATAATTCAAACAAGGGGAAAATTACTTAATATCTATTTATTTAACAGTAAAATTTGCATTACAGTTATTGTGAAATAACTAGTATATTATCAGTGATTGCCATTAAGCAACAGCATTAGGAAATGAGCCGAAGGCAAAATTCTTAATTCGTTGCAAAAGTCTTAACATCCATTACAATCGAATTGAATACACTATTTTTCTAACACAGTAACAACAATTAATATAAACACTAATTTTATAATAGAACACTGGTACTTACCAATTGTCAAATTTAGTAAATTTAATATTTTTGACGTACATCCATGACACTAGTTTATAAGTGCAATAAGAAACGGCGAATTTCTTCTATTGGTTCTGAATTTGAATCTTACTCATAAAACATTTCATATTTATGTAACGTCGTAATTCTATTGATTCTAAATTTGTATCGTAAAAAGAAATTTGTATTGTAACAAATTTTATTAGAGTAGGTACAGATTGTAAAATTGTAATAAATTAATTACGATGCGAGAGTAGAAAAATTTGTTATATAAATTAATTATTCAGTTGTTTGTTAGTGTATGTTATTTCAACGTTAAAAATCATTTATTATTTTAAAAAAAGTCAAAGCTTGTGTTAAAATATTAAGCTAATTAAAATTTTTTCATTAAGCTAGTTTACATTTAAAGTTTTGTATATTTATATGAATAAAAATGTTATAGAAATTTTAAAAAATCTCGTTTGCTTACATAATAAGCGACCAAGTTTACAAAAACAAAGATAAATAAACGAAGTGTTTACAAACCATCATATGCTCCAATTTAATTTTATTCAAAAATATAACATCATTTTTCATTTATGTTAACCGAATATTAAATAGTAACGTATGGTTAAAGCTTATAATTTTATGAACAACAATTAATGTCAAAATATTTTTTTTCTGCGTATTCCTTAAATAACACCTGTTCTTGCTTGCTTCCTCAGATACGTCAATTCATCGTTTTTATAAGCTTGGTCAAAGTAAACCTACACAAAATAAATATCTAAAATTTCCAAATATTTAAAAATAGCAAGATAAAATCCACGTGATGAAAGGTGAACAACTAGCTTTAGTTAGCACACGTAATGCATATTAATGCTGAAAAATCACAGTTAGATAAATTCCAGGATAACTGAGTTATTCAATTTTTCGAAACGTCAATTGAGGAGCAAACATGCAAAACCAGATAAATCCATTTTTAGACATTCTGAGTTCGAATATGATTTTTACTAATTCGCCTGAGCTCTATCGATTCTCTGTTCATTGTTTACCTTAAAAAGTTGTGTTGAATGTTTATTACAATAAAAATCATTGGCAATGGCAGAAATGAATGATGTTAGTGTCGGTGAAAGCAACACCGCCAGTAGAAATAGGAAACGCAATGACAATACGCCTAGAAACAAATTAAAAACTGCAAGGTAAGAAGATAATGAATTGTTGATAAATAACGTTGTCTTATGATTCTAGTTTATATTTTTGTAAATGTTATGGTGATGCAGATCTCAGTTTGAGATAGTTTAAAAAGCTATCCCTGACAGATGTCAAGAATATTCGTCAGAAATAGTATGAGACCCCAGATAAAATTCAACAAGACATCAAAATCTGCCACATGATGTCAGTTTGTCTACTCGACCGACAGCACACTGATTTTCCTACCAAAAAACGTAATTTTGCAGTATCCCATTTTCTTATCTCAAGAAGTAGTAGAAAATGCAGCTTCAGAGTGTGCCAAAAATTTTTTATAGCTGCTTTGGGATTATGAAAAAACAGACTCAATACAGTAGCTGAAGTTCTAAAAAAAATCAAAATTCAAAAAAACCAATAATTAAAGAATTCATATTGACAACCTAAGATGCCAGGAAAGTCATTATAATAGACAGAAATCAAGAAGAATATATTTGTCAGCAGAACTAAGTATCAAAAAATTGCACCAATTGTACAATAAAAAGAATCAAGATTATAGTGTGAATTTACCTATATTTAACAGAATTTTTTCTAATGAATTCAATGTGGGCAGACGTTTGTGTACAATACACTAGACTGAAAGGTACCATCAGAGTAAAAAAAAATGCAGAGACAAAACGTAATGCTCACATGGAACTCCAAATTCATTAAAGAAGAGTCAACGCGTTTTATGACCTACTAAAAGAAAATCCAATAAATTCAAAAACTGTTTGTTTTGACCTCCAATTAGGCAGCCACTGCCACGTACACCAACTTCTGATGCGTTTTATATGTCTTTTTTTTTTGTGTTGATCAGGGATCAAAGAAGCCGTGCTTTTACACCTGTTCAAAAGATATTGCCGGAATGAGTGTCTACGGAAATTGGGTCAGTTGTGTATTAGCACACCTTGACTCACTTGATGTATGTGATATTCCGGCTCTGCGATTGTTCTGTGACGGATGTGGTGGGAAAAATAAAAACTCCCACATAATACATGTCCTTTATTACTGATTAAGATTTAGATCATCATCTCATTTACGCACAATCACTATTACATACCCTGTACGCGGCCATAGCTTCTTATCAACAGACAGTGTATTTGGGCAAGTAGAGAAACTACTACGTAAACATCCTACTATCATATCAAAAGAAGAATATGAACGACTGTATCCAACTTTTGGTTCTGTCAAGGTTCTAGGTTGAGACTGGAGAGTTTTCGACATAAAAACTTTTTAAAATTATCACATCAAACTTTAAGGAATATCTGAATCAAAAGAATAGTCATAAAAAATACTGAAAATAATGACAAAAGTCCAAGGCACATGCTATGAAAACTATAGGTTCCAAACAGGTTGTAAAGCCTCTAGCAGACTGTTAAAGAGCGGTAAACGTGATGAAGATTTACAGTTGCATGTTCTACTTGTAGGTCGTGGCATTCCACAAATAAAGATTATGTCACATAAAAACCTCATGTCGCAACAATTTTGGCAAAACTGACCATGGTATAAAAACGTTCTCAGTAGTGATCAAGACCCCCCACATTGAAGTAATCAAGATGATGAAGACCACGATAATAAAAATTTTGAAAAAACTTGTACTTGCCTAGAAGAAGAGTGCTCAGTACACATATGAATGATTCATTATTATTATTATCATAAATAAATAAAATAAATTAGTATCATCATTATCTGTTTTGGTACTTTCGACTTTTGATAGTACGCATTAAGTACACATCCAAATGTTTTGTTTTTTTGTTATTTTGATACTTTTGTCCTTAATTTTTTTCTGTTTGTTATGTGGTTACATTATCATAATAAAAAATATGTTTAAGCATCAAGTACTTCTTTCTCCTTACAACTCAATCAAAACCAGATAAATCCATAGTGACCAACGCTTGGTTGTGGTATTCTAATTCTCTACAGACAACACTGTAAATGTTTTTCGCAATTATCTCGAAACTAAGTAAACTGGATTTATCTGGTTTTGCATGTATACTCCTCAATTTTTTCGGAAAAGTAAAATAACCCAAACACCATGTATGATATATAAGGTCACGTTAGAATTTCTCAAGTACTCCAAATTTTACATAAAAATTAAGTAATTCCATTTAAAAAAAATTATATAACTTTAGTATGTCGCTCTTTTAGGAAACTCCCTGCATATAGAAAAATAATTTTAAATTGCACGTCTCATTGACCTGCACAACTTTGATTAAGAAAGAAATCATAAAACAAAAGCTTCCACGTTCAATATACATAAAATATTGGCAAAAACTAGTACAAGTATAGAAGTTTATGACTTGAATATCCAGATTTCCAAACTATAATTTGTCGGTGTAACAACGTTGACTTAACCACCTTCCATATTACATCTTTGGTTTTCATAACAACTGTAGAGTTGAAATAATGAAATAAAATAAGGAATAATTAGCAAATGAAGAGAACGTTGTGAAATTTTGATCAAAACGGGAATATTTCAAGAAATTGAAAAAAACATTCACAATGTTGTAAAAAAAAGCCAACACGTTACAAAAAAATGTTACAGCAAATTGAACGGAAAGATTCATGTTTTTACTTAGTAAGTTTTCTGGCGGTAAAAAAAGTACAGGAGGATCTTTACAAAAAGGTTTACCGGATTTAATTGGCGTCTTTCCCCACATTTATCTATGGCAGAAGCAAAATTAGAATTAATTTTATTCTGTAAAAATGGAAAAAATTCGTTTTCAAAAATAGGAACGTCGTAAAAAATAACAAAAAAAATTGCAAGTTAATTAAAAACAGCAATAACTATGGACCACACTCAAAATAAGTATTACCACATCTACCAGGAACAAAATAGATATTTAAAAAATAATAGTTAAAAATTGTACAGTGATTGCCATCGTATGAAAGTAATTAAAAGAGAAAGGTAGGGCAGAATTTGAAATCATATTTGGTGCTATTCTAGAAGATGTCATTTAACAGCATCATGGTTTGGTTCTGTTTGTTTAAGAGGGGCATCAACACCTTGCCACCTCTTGGTAAAACTTTTATATTCTTTATCAAAACAAAATGGTGTCCACTTTCCTCTTTTGTTGCGTTACTATAAGATAATTAAAAATGTGGTATTTCAAAAAATATGCAAAAATTTGTGTTCCTCTTTGGGGGGTTTTGCTTTTCCGATAAAAATTTTTATGTTGGTGATTGATCTAATGGAATAATAGAATGATCATTCTATTGTAGTAGAGGTAAAATGCTTTTTTCCGTTTTGAAGTGCTATTTAGTGCTATTTAGTATTATATACATACAAACAAAGACATTCAAGTATCATAAATAAGTAAGAATATACATTTTTGACTTTCTACTGTTACCAAAAGAAATGCGTCATACATTGAAGTCGCCATATGTTATATAACTGTCTAAAATGATAGTTGAGCCTTGATAAAGTCTTCATTTGTTTGGGGCCTACTTATTATATATATAATATAAAAAGCTATATTAATTAAATTTAAGGGTCTTTAAACGATATTTATTTGCTCAGATGCGTTAATTCAAGGATTTTATAAAGATTGATTTAAGTGAATCTCAAAAACCTATGCCAACTAAGTTATTGATAGTCATTTCATTATATTTTCATGGCACCTAAAATTAATTTGCCGATGGTTTACTTTTGTTTAGTGTTTTCACTCTTCACTTTTTCTTTCATTTAATGCATTCTAATTAGTAATAACTAATATTAAAATAAAATTTTAAACTCGATGATTATTTCGTTTGACTTACATACAAAAATATCATTGCTTTCTTGGTGAACTTACCGTTGCACAAGACGGATTGGTTGTTCACTGTTTAGGTTTATCTGCAACAAATACATAAAATTAGTTTAACTTTGCAATACAAAATTTTAAGGTATAAACTAGATTGAGGTTTAAAAAAGTTGATGTTAACTTCTTTAAAAACAGTTTTTCTTAAACATATGCCTCATTTGTAGTTACGGCCGTCACATAGTCTTCAATTCAGTGAATATTATCCTTTCATATGCAATTTTTATAAAAACATAGAAATATTCAAAAACCAAACTTTGCTTATAAATTATAATGATCACATTCAATTGAGCTTCTCCTATTTATTTAAGCTCAACTAAGATGGATCATACGGAGATGGTAATTTCTCGTGTACTTTTTTAGTAAGTAGCTTAGTGGTAGGTAATTTACAATGCTTCCTTTTTTATTATTATTAAAGAACTACTTGCTGAGGCGAATCTATAAAGCAAGATTTAAGATAGGTTATTTCTTTAACATTTTTTTATTCTAATTTGGTTGTATGCTGTAAAGTTTTTTAAAAGAAGCCACTGTAGTGCATTCAACATTTTGATTTGTTAAATTATTTCATTTATCAAAAGCTCTGTTAGTTAAAAAATTTTGTCTAATATTAGATTTAAATAGTTCCTTTTTTAGTTTAAATTTATGTCCTCGAAGTCGTGAATCAGAGTCGACGGTTAGATAATCCTTACATGTATTGGGAAATAAATCATGGTTTTTTCTAAATAGTTGTATCAAATCACCCCGATCTTGTCTTTGCTCTAAAAAAGGAATGTTTAATTTATTTAGGCGTTCTGCATATGATAATTGAGCACAGCCTCGTGGCCACCTTGTTACACCATGTTGGACCCTATTTAACAAATGTTGATCTTTAAGGTAGTGAGGACGCTACACCGATGCGGCATATTCAAAGTGAAGTCTGATGTAAGTAATGAAAAGTTTAGCACATAATTTTGAAGATGGATTAACAAAAGGTTTTTGATATTAAATAATAACCCAAAAGACTTTTTTGCAACTTTAACACAATGAGAACTTCACGACAATTTAGTATTAACTAAAACTTCTAAACTACAGTAATAGCTCCATTATTTAGTAAATAAACATGTTTTGGATTTAAGCCACAAAGTGAATCACAGAACATTTTTCAAAATTTAATGGTATTTTCCAGGTGTCACTCCAGTCTGCTATAAAATCAAGTGTAGATTGTAACATCTTGCTAAATTTACAGAAGCCAAATGTTTTTAAGTCATCTGCATTAGCTGAGTGCGGACTACGAATGTTATTTAATAAATCTGCCGTATAGGCCAGAAATAAGCAGGTCCTAGAACTGAACCCTGCGGCACCCCACTGTAACAGAAAACCTGGCTGAAAATTTTTTGTTTACTTTAGTACAAATAATGTATTTGTTAAACAAGACTCTTATCCAAGTTAATACATTACCTGAAATGCCACACTTTTTCAATTTAAAAAGTAGTAATCCGTGAGGCCCTCTGTCAAACACTTTACTAAAGTCTAGATAAATTGTGTCTAGTGTATCTCCCGGATCAATTATTTTGGTGCATTCGTTTATCGTAGATAGAAAGATCGTTATAGTAGACCTCCCTGGTACAAAACCGTATTGGTGACGAGGCATAATGTTGTATTTGATCAAGTGATTTTAGCGTTGCATTTACCTCCTCTTTTATAAATAGGAGTAACGGTAGCTTCCAGCCATTTTGCCGGTAGTACACCCTTTTCAAACGAATAATTCATATTTGTTATTAATGGACCGACTAAAAATGCAGCTCATCTTTTGATGATCCTGGGACCATCTGGTCCAGTGCACTGTATACTAATAGTTTTTGAATTTCAGACAATAATGCCTCTTCATCAATATACAGGTCTGACAGAGTGCCACCCGAAAATAAAAATTTTAGAACAGAATTAGAAACGATAGAAGTTGGTCTGAAAACAGAAGAGAAAAACCTATCAAATATGTTAGCAGTTTCTATGTTATAATTCTTATAATTCTGTAGAAGATTGTTTTCAAATAGATTCTTTGCGGTTTTTAATTCACTTTGTAGTTGATTAGAAAATTGTCTATGTGATGTCTAAATGTTCTAATCGTTAGTGATCTTAAACTGCCTCCATAGTTTCTTTTTATATTTAATTTTATCCAGTAAGTCGTCTTTTATACAATGTACTAGAAACTTAGAGTTCCGAAATTTGGAGTATTTGTTGATATATGATGTGGCAATTGGTCTTCAGATACACGCAGCAATAATAACGGTTCTACTCATTCAATGAATACCAAAACTAAAAGATATAGAAGAAAACTTTTTGAACATAATAAATGTAAGTATAGAAGTAAAAAAGATACATAATACGAGGGCGGTCTGAAAAGTTTCCGACCTCAACGTGAAGATGGGAGCACTTGTCAATAAAAGTCAGGGAGTGTAGTTGTGCATCTTTTGACAGCAACACATCAAAGTTTCAGCCATTTTGAACGTGCAGTTTTTATTTGACAGTCGTTTGAGTGAATCGATGTGAGTAAAAAATCGGGTATCGAGCTGCCATAAAATATATGTTTTTGAGAGGGAATACGCCTACGCAAATTAAAGATGAGTTAGACTTTGTGTACGGGGACTCTTCACCGTCATTTACCACAGTGAATTTTTGGGCAGCTGAATTTAAACGTGGCCGTAAGAGATTGGGAGATGATGAACGATCGAGACGTCACTGACGATAACATCGCTAAAGTTTACCAAATGGTGTTGGACGACCGCCGAATTAAAACGAGAGAGATATCATAGGCAATCACATTGTCGAAAGAACGTGTTTGTCACATATTAAATCAAGATCTAGGCATAAAAAAGCTGTCCACGCGTTGGGTGCCGCGTTTGCTAATGTTAGACCAAAAACGTGTTTGAATGAACATTTCCAATGCTCTGTTGGTGCAGTTTAAGCGCAATAAATCCGGGTTTTGGAGCCGATTAATTACTGTAGATGAAACTTGGATACACTACTATACGCCTGAAACAAAAATACAGTCAGAACAGCGGACAGTGAACAGAACCGGCTCCAAAATAAGCAAAATCTGTTTTTTTGGTTTGGAAAGTGATGGCGACTGTTTTTTGGGATAGTCATGAAGTTATCCTAATCGATTATCTTCAAAAAGAAAAAACCATTACAGGAGCATACTACCCATCATTCACTTGACAAGCTGAAAGCAGAAATTGCGAATAAACGGCCACATTCGCAGAAAAAGAAGATTCTGTTTCAGCAAGACAACTCGTCTCACACCTCAACAGTTACTATAACAAAAATTCATGAATTACGGTTTGAACTGCTTGACCATCCACTTTATTCACCAGATCTAGCACCAAGCGACTTTTTTCTGTTTCCTCAACTAAAAACTGCGCTCGGAGGATAAAGATTTTTGTCAAATGAGAAGGCAATCACCTTCGTGAACAATTATTTTGCAGAGAAGAACGTCGAGTACTATTTGGACGGATTAAAGAGATGGAAGCATTGCTGGGAGAAGTATGTAGAGTCACAAAAAAACTATGTAGAAAAATAAACATAAATTTTAAGATAAAAATTCTTGTAGCTATGTTAGGTTGGAAACTTTTCAGACCACCCTTGTAGATGACAGAAAAAAAAATGCAGAAAGTGATGATTAATTATTTAAATAAGTTACAAACCATATTGATAAATTTTACAAAATTACACTGTTTTGAAAGAAATCCTTTTTGTAAAATATAATTATTCATTTTGAATCGTGTTGTTACTATAAAACGGAAGAAATATGCAGCAGAATTTTCAAACTGAACGTCACACTATTATACAATCTGTACATATCGCCCTAATTTTTGTCAAAAATTACTTCCATACAAAGATAGCAAAAAATTTCCGAATCTTGCTGTAAATTTTTTCAAAATTTTTGTTCATACAAACTTTGTTTTGTCGATTACAAATTACCCAAAAAAAAGAAGATTATTTGCAAAACCTTTTTTCAAGATACACGCGCACGTAACATACAATCTGCAAGCTAAAATTGTACAAGAATCTGATTTCAAGACCGGTTAAATTTGGTATAGAACACATTACATTATTGACTATTCAACTCACATGTCATCTATAAAAAAGTGACTAATGAAATGCAGAGTTTGATGTTTGTGTTCCAATCAAAAGAAATTGTGTAATTTTTACTAGTGGTCAAAATCGACAAATTTAAATAACACACACAAACTATCACTAGATTCGTAATTATGCTGGTATTTTGTCTAATTTTTTCAACAACTGATTCATGATTAATTATATCAAATTGTAGATACCAGTAATCTTCATCAATACCTGTCTCCAGATGATGTTATTGAGTAATTACAAATTTTTATTTTTACCACGTGCAATCCTACACCTCGGCAGCAGGTTTAGTCCATTTATTCATCTCATTAACGAAGAGAATGCTTCCAGTTTGGAGTGAAAGTGAGAACCATTTGTTCTGTTTTGGCATTACTTCCTCTTTTTGAAATTAATATAGCCGTACCGTTTCAGTAAATAAAAAATATTTAAAAACATGTAACTCTCTTAAATCTCTACAGTGTACCTAATAAGACACAGGTTAGCATTTCTGTATTGGTATTTGTAAGACGTCGTGCGCCACTTTGTAGAATTTTTTAGAAATTCGGATTGTATTCAAGCCTTCTACTTTCACCGCCATAGTTGTTAGTTTTTATTCAAAAATAATTAACTAGACATTTGGCAAAATACTTCTTCTGCTCAATAAACTTACAAAGTATTTCAAGATAGTCAACATCTGTAAGGGTACTAGTACTAAACCTTTTTTTATTGACACTGATTTCATTTGTCTTCTTCTTGCTGATTGAAAAATAACGTCATGAGAAGGTTGATTTTGATTTTCTAAGTTTTAAAGTACTTATCTTGTATTGATTTGGTAGTGGTATTCCACAAATGCTTAAGACCATTTCTTTATAATGCGAACCATCTTTTTTTATGTTGACCACCCAGCTTTTTGAAACGATGTATAGTTCATGTGGTGCCGCTTTCTCTTTAAAGTTATATTTCTTTCCTCCACAAAAATTGTTAATCTGCCGTTATACACAAATTTCAAATTTATTGGTATTTGTTGGAGTTGTGTTTTCAATGTCTTGGTCGATTACTTGTTTTGTTTTCTTGCAGTTATGGTATTTAAATGTAAGCATGATAAGACAGTGGTGAAAACACCACAAAAATAGTAGACATAACTTTGACTACTTATGGTATTATTTCAAACGTCTACATTAAAATCAATATGACTCTTTCACATAACAACCAAAAAAATGTTTGTAACTTTTTTTGATTTTAGCCAGGCGATGATATGTGGTTTAAAATTTTTTTACTGTATATTAAACAAACATAAATTATTCATAAAAATAATTAAAATTTTTGTAATTTTATAAGTGCCAACATTGTCAAGATTAAAAAAAAAAACTTCTACAATATGTGCACGCAGTATTGTTCTTTGTTTTATAATCTATTGCTAAAAGTTATTATTGCTAAGTTCTCATTAGTAGCAAAATTACTCTGTCAAACGTCTTTCAAAAATATTGGTTAATGCTTTCCCTCAATGACCAGAATTCGTGACGTTGACTATACAATTAATATGAACCCTATGTTGATTTTTCTAATTAATTACTAGAACACAGATTTTAATTTTTTGCCGATAAAATTATTTTGGAATTAAATGTTGTCAGTTTTTACATTAATATAAAAATAAAATTAGTTAAACTTAACTACGAAAGTGCAAGAAACAAAGGCTGATGTATCGGGTTAAAAATCAAGACTTTAATTTGAATTATGTAGTACTTTTTGGAAACGACTTCTTAAAAAGTTATGGGAGTGTGAATATCTAATGTTAAGTGTATGGAAATTTTGTTTTATTTAAGTTTGTTTTTGAAATTGTTATTATGAATCTAGAGGGAAATTGTAATAACTGTAGCTTTCCAACTAACACTGTTCACCCTCGATCACATAAAAATAACTTAAATTGATTTAAGCTAATGTGGCGTCTAGGGTGTTTACTAAATGCCAGTTTAACCAGAGAAAGAACTAGATTCGTGTTTAGATGCTTTGATGGACGTTTACTTACAGTTATCGTAATGTACTATTTACATAAATATATGGAAGTTGCGTAGGTCGTGAAACATAATAAGTTCGCGTACTATGTGTTGCGTGTGTGATACTTGACGTCGAGGTATCACATCTGTATTGTACTTAAACTACACTAAACTAAACTTAACTGTGACTATGGTTGATGGAACTTCGACTTGTGTTATCGTACCTACTTTGTTTTATAGGTACGAAGTAGGTTTGTTTGCTTTGTAAGCAAGGTCGATAGAAATGCTTCCCGTATTGTCAGCATTTTTTTAATTGGGTTTGTTGTGTTAATTACATGTTTGGATTTCGCGTTCCAATTGTTGCAATCGTGTCGATTTGCAATGGGGTTGAGACGGCAACTCCATATGGGTCCCTCCTTAGTGGATTTATACACGATAAAGAGTGTTGAAGATTGTTGCCTAGTAGAGCGTTTTTGTTGGCGCAGTTACCAATGCTTTGGTTTGTTTCGTTTTCGTTGCCGCTGTTGCAAATGCATGCGGCTCCAGTGCGAATGTACGTCAAAGACTTGGGCATGTGACTTCCGTGACGTGTGTGCGGGTGCGATTGATTGTTGACGGCTATGTCGTCAAGACGTAGTGCGGGTTATAATCGTTTGTTTCTCTAAAGCAGCGGTCTTGGCGTTTGTGATTGTTGCAGCGATCGCTTGTTTGCGCGTGTTGCAGCGGTCGTGGCATTTGTGGTTGTTGCAACGGTCGTTGCGTTTCATCTTAGCGGGTTTTTCTTGGGCAATAAAACATTTTCGTTTGTGGTCCATCAGTTCAAGTTGATGTGCGTTACATCATTGAATGCGGGACAAGTATGTCGGTGCCGACGATGACTATGGCGAACGCAGTGATGGCACTCATTGTGTTGCCGGACGCAACTTTAATTATGCTGACGTGGTATCGTGGACGGCTATTGTCGGGCGGCGGTTGGGGCAACAGCGAGCTCAGTGGCGGTCGTTCTTCAGCGTAGGTATAAAAAAAATTTGTGGTTATACTTGTTGTTGTTGCCGTGTTGCTCCTCCTCGAATGTTTGTTTTTCTCTAATTTTTCATCACGTCGGGGGTCACCATTGTGGCGTTTAGGGTGTTTACTACACATACAAATTTACGTAAAAAGTAAGTTTGTTTTTAAAATTGTTATTATTAATAAAATTTCATTAAAAAAAATTAATAACTGTAAACTACCAACCAACACCGTTAACCCACGACAGCATGAAAACAACTGAAATTGATTTAAACAAAGTTACTTGAAAAAAAAGTTGGTTCTTAAAATTGTAATAAATGTAACCTACCAATCAACACATTTTATCCTTGATCACATAAAATCAACTTAAATTTTTTAAATTTTGTGTTCAGGAAAAAATTTTTACTTCAATATACATCTTAACGCTGTATTATTCTCAAAAAAATTCTATAGATCTTACATTAGATATTTAAATCCTAAATTCAGAAGACGGTTCTCTTTCAATCGACAAATGGTAACCCCAAAAAAATTCTTGCACGTAAGGTATAGTTGAGCCCTTCATTAAATTGTCTAAACGGATCATTTTAAGTAAACACCTAGTACTTTCACGTAGTGACGTATGATCCATTTTATTGAAAGGTTTGTACAACAATCAAATACAAACTCAAGATAGCTACGGGTGGATTTATCTACATCAAACCCGTGGTGGTTAAACTTTATAACGTGACTGAGACGGTTAAGCATAATCCTATCATCTCCAAAAGTCCGTAAAGCTGCACCCCCTATATCACCAACTTTGAAACTAAAGGGCTAGGAATTATGTACTTTTTATGTGTTAATTTTGTACCGGCTTTAAAAATTTTGTACTCCAAAATTAGTCAAAGCTACACCCCCCATACCAGAATTCAATGAAAGGGTGGTCCAATCGCAAAAAGAAAAGTATAGGAATTATGTATTTTTTATGTGATAGGAGATGTGACAAGACTTGGTACGGTAAGCTCATCCACTACGAAGATATGGGGAATGGAAACTTTATTCATTCTAAGCGTGTAATGATATACATACGATTTTGAAACTTAAGGGCTAGGAATTATGTACTTTTTATGTGCTAGGAAATGAGACAAGACCTGGTACGAAAAGGTCTTTCCCTAAAAAGATATGTGGAATGAAGACTTTATCCATTCTAAGCGTCTAGTGATGTACATACAATATGATCTAACGACATCAAGTGATGAATATATAGTGATAACGAGAAATGTGGTGAACAAGTAATGCTGAAGGTAATAAGATAGGTAACGGTGAAACGAGTAACAAGGGGGAGGGAAAAGAATGAAATTTCTGACAAAAAATTGTTTGTACTTATTTTTGAAAATGAAATAAGCTAAAATTATTAAAATTTGTGAAGGTAGTTATTTACAGTCAAAAATGAAAGATGGCACTTTAAGTGAATTTTGTACCGCAAAAACTATTCCAGTAATAAGCCCCAAAAGAGGAAAAATCGCAATTTGTTATACTTCATTATCGGTAATAAGAAATGTAAAAATTATGTACCCTTGATTTTAAGGAGTGTCATCATGTTCTACTACGTTAAATTAATTAATTAGTAGAACAGTAATGCCTTTGGTAGGCATTTAAATGCATCTTCAGAAAGCAAAGGTGTCTAGAATAGTAAACCATTAAATAATTACAGCACCATAATTAAGGAAACATTACTTTATCAAACATAGATGGTGATCTTTCCAAATTAAGATCATAAGCATTATAAAAAACAGCAATATTTTGTAACGGACAGCAATACAGTAAATTAAGATTTTATTTTACAAATGAATTTTTTATACCTCAAAGTACATACAAATTTTCAAAGTCAATTTAATTTCAAATTCACCAGAGGGTGATTAAAAATCAATCACTCTGCTTTAAAGGTGTTCCAATAAAAATTTTTATTGTTTATTGTTAGCTTGTATTTTAATTTATGACAATAGCATAATAAAATTACAAATAATTTGACTGCAGGAAGCCCAATAAATAAAAATAAATAAGAAACATTAATAGGTAAAATTAATATGGCAATGCAATTTCCAGAGTTTATATTAACTTTCATAGAGTTTTGTATACTTCAATATGCAATTTAAAATTGTCAACTTTTTTATTTTTAATGGTGTTTGTGTAATATTTCTTATAATCAAAATTTAAATGCGGTAACTAGACACTATGCATAACTTAAGACAGTTTCTAGAAACTGACTTCTAGTTAGTAGATTTGTGCACTAAAACTGCAAATTATTGTAGTATCTTATCGTTCCCAAAATTACGGCTCTCTCTGAGTTTTTGGTCTAGATCTGTAATCTGTATAATACTATTACAAAACCTTTATTATATCTATGTGTATGTTAATTATTATACTAACATGTAGTCCATCAAACACTTGTACTATTAGAAAAATAGATGCTGCACAATTAAACTACATTAATAAATTATTTTTTTATATTTGTCATAAAGTTAGAAAACTTTTTAGACCCTTTATTGTAGTGGAAGATTGTGACGCTTGCTTTCCAATTCGGTTGGTTTCTGTAAGTAACAAAAGTGGACGGATCTCGGGCGCCAGATTTGATGACGAAGTTTACTATCCGTTTGCTTGTCGGTCACCTACAGTGAGGGGTTAAAAATTCCAGTGTCCTGATCGTCTAACAGGAAGCAGTTTGGAAAAATAAAGGGAATACACTAAAACTCAAGACTTCTTTGTTTAACCCAAAACCAAAACGATACTATTAGTTTTACAAACACAAGACAGAATTTATTAAAGTAAAGCACAACCATGCAACCCAAAGCAGTCAGCGAATTTGACGGTTATAGGAGTGAGGGTTTCGGTAATGTAAGCAGAGCGGCGATTACTATAGAGATAAGAGTAACGGCGTATAAGCAGAACGGCGGTCTGGTAAGTGATACGGTAGGTAGTGTGAGTGACCGAGTCGACACACAAAAAATGCGCTATATTGATCCGGGCAATTGCTTGAGTGGTGTATTCAAAGCGCGAAAATGCGTCACCCCAAACACAACACACGAATAAGAACAATGAAGAGGAATGGCCAAGTTGACACACAACAATGCGCTATGCCAACTTGGACAACTGTTTGAGTGGTGTACTTAAGGCGCGAAAATGTGTCACCACAAATACAACACACGGATAGGAAAAAGAACAGTGAAGGGAACATAAAGCGGTATCTCTGCAACATGCGGGTCGGGGAGAGAATAGCCAAAGCGGTATCTTTGGCGGTTAAATTAGAAAAAGCAGACTTACTCAGTATTAACGGCATGACCAGCCGGAACATGTATTCGGAACCAACTGTTTGTTTAACGCAAGAGTTCACGCTTTTATAAGGCTTAGCTTAAGTGGGGCAACTGGCTTACAGGAGGAGACTGCGTGCGCACGAAAGCTTAACGGAGCGTTATCATATTTTGCTTTGGGTTCACAATTGATAATACGTAAAAATTAATAACAAATAAATACGTAATTCGGCCTTATCCTAAAAATTAATTACTCTAATTAATTTAGTGACGGTGCGATACTTAAAACTAAAAACTCATCGTTACAAGTGTGACAGTTTTCCTAATTAGGAGAAACTAAATTGTTCAAATAAGTGCTCCGGTAGCTTTCAGGGTTGTATGACTCGAATTATTTGGTTTGGTGAGGTTGGTAACACGAAAAAACAAAAAAAAATTAATTAAACATGGACGCCAGTACTTTTATTATTTTGCGAAAAAAAAAGGACAGTGGAGGTCGTTAAATTATTTGCTTGGTACGCGATTAATAAAATAAGTTAACATTTTGAATAATAGCTCAGCTACGATCGATGCTTTACCTCACAAAATAGATAACAGTAAGTATTAATTGTTATAATTTTTCTCGCTAATGTAATTAGAATATGTGAATAATACGACATCGTAGATGGAAAATCGTAGGAGGGAATCCCCTGACGTATAAACAAGAAGGTGTTGCGTGACGGTACCTGTCAGTGGGTTAGAGATGACCCCAAAACACGCCTTGCCTCCAATCTGGATCGGTTTGCTTTAGATTCTTTGTGACCGAAGGTACGGACTTGCAATTCAATGGCGCCAACGTATCTAATCCTGTTTTAATTTTTAGGCAATAAATTGGTACACAGGTTATTCCTAAGATTAACATGAAAGCCTAAAAGAAGCAATGTGAGGTCCGCCACTTCTGTGAATTAATACATACCTGAGATGGAGTGCGGCTTAGTGGAAGGTTTAATAAAATACCAATTTCCATACGTTCACAAACACAAATCGAGTAAGTACTAAATTTTAATTGATTAGTCACATACACTTTAATCAGTTTTAGACGTAAGTTGTGGAGAACGTCGTCTCGTGGCTTGACCAGGAATTAGAATTCTAATCAAGAGAAGTGGGGGAGAAGTAGCCGGGATCAAATTTGAATAATAATACTATTGGACATAAGAAAAAAAATAGGAAGTGATATTAATTAAAATATTTAAAATTTGGTGCCAAAATAGTTTGTTTATAAGTGAGATTCCTAAATTCTCCACTAGATGTCGTTTAAATATGAGAACCAAATTAATATAGGCAACAATGAGTTCAACAGTTTAACCTGTCACACAAGATTTTGGTAAACGAAAAAATTAACCAGTTCTGGCAAATATAAAAAAATTAAAAACTAGAAGGAAGACTTATATCTCTTTTTTCTTTCTTCTTCTTTTTCAGGGTGTTCCATCTATTGTTGAATATAGGCCTCTTCAATATGCTTCCATGCTCATCTATCTTTTGCTATCCTCATCAATTTCTTTTTTGCTATGTGCCATTTCCTATTTGTTTTATAATATCTTTATTTTTGTCTTACTGCGAATTTTGTTATTATGTATCGTAGTATGATTTTTTTAATGGTTCATTGGGCGACTCTTATTTATTTTGCTATTCGTCTTGTTTAATCTATGGTTTCTAGACCATACGTCACATACAGGCACTGTATTGTTGTTGTTTTTTTCTATTACTGTTCTGATTGTTTGTAAATGATCTATGGTTCAAATCCCCCTGTTCCACTGGTTGCTACGCGCCTAACTTAATTGTCAGCTTCTGCATTTTCCAGGATATAGGTATTTTTTTTCCATTAGGCATTTGTTCAATAAAATTTTCAAAACTTCAATCAGTGTCTCCCGCTCATTTTCAACATTTCTAAAGTTTCATAATATTTAACGGAGCTCTTTCCACTTTTGATTTGCTTATTTTTGGGTAAAGTTATTTCGACCAGCATTTAGAAATGTTTAAGGGAACCATTAAAGTTCGGTATCGACGGTGTATAAAGATTCTATTAAAATTCTTATATTGCTTTCACAATTTCTTCATAATTTTTTGTTTTCCTATGATAAGGTTTGATCTTAAAGTTCTCATCTTCTTGTTATTTTTATTGGTTCTAAGATTTGTTTTATTTTATATGTTCTAAAATCTGTTCTTATTTCCTTCTTTACTACAGTGTTCATGGAGTTTTTTTTTTTTTTTCTATCGCTTTTATTGTTCCTTCAATCTAGCAATTTTTGTTATTGTTTTAACTCGCAGTTAAAATAAATCTATTGTAGGTCGTCATGCATTCATATAAAATGAACGTATTCCATTTTTTATAACTAATTTGTCTTTCAACGAATACTCGTGCTTTTTTTTAAAGAGTCTGGTTTTAATCGCTTAAAACTTAAGATATTCTGTCCTTATCCATTCTCTAATTATAGTTTTGTAATTCGATTTTAAGTATTAGTATCATCTGCTCCTTAAATATTTCTTGTATATGTTGCACAAATTTGTTTCCAAATGCATTTTTTAAATTGTATTATAAACATCAAGCATTTTTCTGACTGGTCCCAGTAGTTTCCTTTAATTTTTCTAATATCACTGTTTTTGTTCTGACGGTTGTACATATTATAGTTCTCTGGTATTTTATTCATTACAAATACGTTTTGTGTTTGACGGTCATTTTAACGATGCTTTCTCATTTTTCTTGGTATTAACCGGGTCTGTGACAACTCGTCGTATACACCTAGTCGTCTCCTGTTTCTTCGTCAACCATTTCGTCGTTAAAACAATTCGGTATTAGGACAACTCGCCGTGTAAATTTTGTTTACAAACACTAGTTTGCAATACTTTTAACTGATCATCATAATCATTCAAAGAATAATACAATTGTTTTAAATAATCAAAATTAAGAAAAGTTTATTTTAAAATCATTTTCATTTGCATTAAATGTCGCAATTGTGGGATAAACCTCTTAGAAAGTCTACAATGTGTATGTTTGGAAACTTTTCTGCGAATTTTCTAATGCGCTTATCTGCGTCTATAAGTATATTTTGAAGAAAATCGATTACTTGCTACAAAGTGCTTGTACTAAGTGTCTCTTCATTTCTGCACTTTTCGCGGCCATCTATTAATTTTTATATAGTTAGGTGTTCCATCCCTAATTCCAACTCGAGTTTTTTGTGAGTTTCCGGATTGTACTTAAAAACTAATGAGACTTTTGGTATTAAATTTGACTCGTTCATAATGTACTAATTCTAATTCGTCGGAAAAAAGTGCAAGAAGGTATAATTTAATTTTTGGTTCATAACTCCCCATCTTATGTATGCCGAATAAAACTTTTTTTAAGGTGAGTTTTTTCTGTATTAACCCTAGTGCCCAATTAGTCCAGCTCTTCAGTTTTTTTTTCTTTTAATCTATATTTTTGCCAATTATTGTCATTTCATTTTAGGTTTTCTCTTTTGTTGTAGTCCCAAACAAATGTTTATTTATTATTTTTTTTGTTGGGTTCTAAATTACTATGAATGATTTATAAAGATTAGCACGTTTAGACGTACGATAATGACTATTACAAATTAAACAAAACTATGCTGTAATAACAATCATTTTTTTAGCCCTTCTTCTCTTGCTAGGATGTGTGAGCAATTAAAACAAAATAAAATTAAAATCATTTCTTTTAACGTAATTGGACGTTGAATTTATATGAGTTAATTATGATTTATGAAATAAAGAGATAGAAATGTTTTAATTTCATTACGTTTTTTACTAACAGTAATTTAATAAATTATGACCTATTAACAATAAGAGATGATGAGGCGGTTTTAAACTACTACAGGACAAATTTTGATTCTTATAAAAAAAAGCTGATGGAGCTTATTTAAATTAACCTTCGTAACAGGTTATTAAACATTTTTCTTGACAAGAATGCGGTTTCACATTTTTTTCACGTTTTTTATCGTTTTTTATAATGAACACCTGTCAAGACGGGGATGAAATTTCTTCTAATCATGCACTTTAAAATATATAGTGTAATTAACTACACGTCGGGGGTGACTAAAAAATTGGTGATTTCTGGTTTAAATTTACATGAAGAGGTAGCAGTTATATCCACTCAATTGGTTTGGAATTTTTAAATGCAAATCGAAACTGAACACAAATATTTCTTGGACTTTTAATTTATTTATTCCAAAACATTACTATTGTTTTAAGAACGTTGTTGATGAAAGTTTAAAAGTCTTCATATTTTTACATAATGCTTTTATGAGGGTGTATTTTGCGAGTCTTTAATTTTTATTTCGTAATTCATACATCTTAAAGAGTTTTAAATGTGCTTTCAGTTTTTAATTGAAAATTTTCATACTTAATTTATTGTTTTTATTAAAAAAAAGTAGTGTGCATTATAATTGGTGTATAATGTTTTCAGGGTATCTTATTAATGTCAAATTTTTTTCCACGTAAGCACGAAGCTTTGTTTCCGCTTGATAAGTATTTGTAAATTAGCTGAAGTTACAGAAAACATTGAGCATTTAAGAAAGTTTAAATACGCAAACTTTATAATAATGGCGACAAAATACTAACGTTAAATTGGATTAAATAAAGAACATTGAAACTTTTAAAATCCTTTACGTCAATACAGGTTAAGCTCGTGCGCATCGAAAACTTTTTTCTGTAACTTTAAAAAATAGCAATTTTATTATTGTACATTAACGATTAAGTTATAGCACTCGCAACATAATACATCCATTATACATCAAACACAAATTTGACTTACACATGCAAAATTTTTGTACTTTTGCGCATAAAACATGCAACATTAATCACGCAATATTATTTCTATCGTTTTATAATTACACACAACGGATTTGTCAAAAAAAAGCGACGCGTCGAAATTCATTTGCTGATGATTTCAAAAATAAACGAACAATAGCTTTTCGTTACACTAATTAGAAATGCCGCAACTACTATTTCTATATATATTAATCTCACAATAGTAAAGTTAAAAATAATTTGCGTAGTAGGTATTGTCATTTTTCAAATACTATTTATAAGACATTCTTTTAAAAACCGTATTAATTCGTTTAGAGTTAACTATATCGCGCCTAAAAATATTCGTCTAATTAAATTAATGATTTTTGCAGCTGGTTCTATTTTACACTCGGAAATAATATTTTCTTTATTTCTTAATTGTGAGGGATTTGAATATGAAAAATGTTTGGTATTAAAATTTTGCTTCGTTAATCTTTTTATTACGCGTTTGTAAGACCCTCATTTCCGCACGCATTTGAGAATGGAAGAAACTATTTAAAATGTCATTTTAGGATTTTACAAATTTAAAATTGCGTGTCGCGAGTGATTGATAACATTTTCATTGGTTTCTTCCTCCCCGCGGGCCGTCTACCATCAGTAATACCAGATCCAAAATCCATACCATGCATTAGTTGGTGCAGGTCGTGCGCTTGGTAGCATTTTGTTGCGGCGAAAAATGCGCTGCGCTGTAAATGCAATATTGCTTCCGCGGCACTTCTACATAGTCGACAATGAACCCGATTTTCGACAGGTATTTTTTAACGGTTATGTGTCCCGTAAAAAGCCCTACCGTAGTCTTCAACTGTGCCTAACTTAGTAGTTTGTCAGCTTGGTTTACGTAAGATTCTATTATCATATTCTTACTATGCACCAGACCTGGCCTTGATGTCCGGTATGCTTTGTGTTCTTTGTAAGTCCATTCGCTGACTTTACGCCACTCAATTTCTTTGTAATACGTAAGACGTTGAGGCTTTCTGCCTTGCTAACTCAGGCCAGGAGTTTAGACAAGGGCGACCTTGTTTTGATCTGACAGGGTATTGAGTACATTAAAGCATTCAATCACCAGTCTAGATAAGGTCCTGTGGCTTTCAAAGGCTCTCAGCGCTGCTTGGGTGTGTGACATAATATAGATACGCCTACGACTGTAATCTTTTTTCTATATTAGTTTTGCACATTCCTTCATAATACTATGTACTTCCGCCTGAAAGATCAATACTCGGCTGCCAAGGGCAGATCCTGCATATTCTCTTTCATTGTATATGCCTGGTCCGGTTCCATTCTCTAACTGTACCAGTTATGCTGTTTTTTTTAATCTTTTCTTTAAAGTCTGGTCAGTTGTTTCGATTTCAAATAAACACCTTGAAAAGTACCTTATCAATGCACCTGCTCACCATATGGACAGACCCCATTTGAAGTAGGGGTTTTTCAATGTCTACCAAGCATCTTATATGTGGATGATTAGCCTTAATAGTGACGGTGATATCTGCAGCCTGTAAACCGCCAGTTTAGCTTTCTCCGCAGATGAAGTGGTTTTGAGTGTCTCTGTTATACTTAGACAGGCAAGTTTTTGGACCTTGCCTAGTCTCAGAATTCTGGGATCCTGTATAACCTTGTTCCACCATAGCAGCAAAGGTGAGGTAGACCTGACCACGCCTGTCTATTGCCAGTGTAGCATTCCTGGTTTAAGCCCCCATTTGTTTGATAACGTAATCTTCTATTTGCTTGTGACTTTTGCGATATGCTGGTTCCAAGTAAGTTTGGAGTTAAGATTTACTCCAAGATATGTCACCTCCCCAGACATAGTTAGTTCACACCCGTTTAGGAAGAGTAGGCCTATTCATTGGTTATATCAAATTGTTTTACTATTTGTTTTAAATAGCAAGTTAAATTTCATTAAACCCCAGTTTAAAGATTTTACAAATTCCGAATTGAAACAAAATTTTTCGGAGATTATTTCTTTCATCATCGTTTTCGACCAATCCTAAGGCCTTTATTTGTTGAATTATACCGATAATTTTGATAATCCTCCAGGTTGATTTTTTATTATTAATTTCGAAAGTAACGTTAAACGTTGAATACTGGAGTGTTTCTTATTATTTAATTAAAATATGTTTATAGAGTTGCTGACTTCAACCCCATCGTAATCGACATTATCATTTTTACATCCGCATGTTGTAACATTTAAAACGCGCAGACTGGATTAATAAACGCTGACAACGGGGAAGCATTTACATGACCTTGCACTTGAAGCAAAAAATCTGCTATCACATATAAAACGAAGTAGATACAATAAGCAAATCAGTTACAAATTCAGTTCGGTTCGACAGTAAATACCAAATCATCAGTCAGAGATCAACAGTTCACGACGCTGACCAGCGGTCAGCACGACAGTGCAAGGAAGCGTTTACTCGGTCAACAAACCACGCGGCGGTATGTAATATGAGCGGCGTCTTATATTGTTTATACAAAACATAGTACGCTATAATTATGTTTGACGACCTACGCAACTTTCATTCTTTGTGTAAATATTACATCTCTACTACTGTAAGTGTGAATAATAAATGCATCTAAACCGATTTGACGACAGTTCTTTCTTTGATCTAATCCGGCGTTTTACACTCACTCACAACATTCCGAAAGTGCAATTAATGAAGCTATACGACACAACACTCCTGCAAATACTATAATGTGCAAGAAAACAATATAGAATCAGTTTTTAGCATTATGTGCCAAACGATCTTACAAACTGAACGAGAGCAACTATTTTGAAAGACTGGGGAAAATTAACGGCGACGACTAAAAAGAGACTGTGATTAAAACTATGTGGAACACAAAGGCAAAACAATTTCAAGAAAAAAATGCTACCTTTGGAAGAGAAATTAATTCATTTGCAAAGTTTAAAGAAACTCAATATGCCAAAAATTTAGACCTTTCCAGAGAAAAGAGGAAACAAAGCTCATCCGCTTTTAAGAAGGAAGAATTTAACCAAATAATAGTCATTTGGAACGAGGATACGCCGAAAGGTTTACAGAAGATTTTTTCTTAATAGCTTCTGATGAACTGGCATGGAGGGGAGGTGAAGCTTCTAGTTGCCTACTTTATTATTTTAAAAAAGAGTGTGAAAATAACGGAGACTAGAATTAAGTGTAATTCAGTCTTCACACAAACAACTTAAGGTTGTTCTTAAAAATGTGCCAGCAGCAAGTGGCTTATAAGAAATAGAAATTCTAGCAAATTGCCCGGTTAGGTTGATTAGTAAAAGAACTAGTAACATTAAAACAGATCGACTTTTCTCACAGTTAATTCTTCTTCGAATCAAAGTGACAGTATTAGGTGGCATGAGAATTGTCGTATCGGCAAAAACAAACTTTCTAAATGCATAAAAGATTCTGCAAAAAAAGCTGGTTTGGATGTAAAAATCAAAATAATCACAAATCGCTGTAGTAGAGCAACAACTATATCCAGATTATCAAAAGCTGGTATTGACGAGCAGCAATTAATCCAAGTTACAAGTCTTAATAAACAACTTTCTACGTCTACAAGAATGGAAGTATCTGGTTACCAGCAGTTGATGTTTTTATGAAATAGTTTTGTCGGACTATATTCGTGCTTAGAAATTATCTATTGTAACACTCAAGTTGAGTAGCAACTACTCGAGTCATTTTTTGACAAATTTCCGCCCGTCGGGAAATTAAAACTTGAAGAAATGACACTCTTAGTTGCTAATTCATTTTTGTATTAGAAATTAATAATTTCAGAGCATCCATGTAATTACCACTGATAACCCTATAGATATACAGTAAGGAAACTTTAATTGAAATTAAATTCATAACTTTGATGTAGGCGATTTTTGCAAAAATCTCCGAAACAATGTTGTTTCTGTTTTCAACTGCTTGCGACTTTTTTTTCAAATAGACTACGTATGTCAAGTGACACCTTGATTGAAGGATCTTTTTTTAAGGAATACACACACCATTTATTACTTGAATATTTTCAAAGCCCACGTAATAAGGAAATGAAAACCAAATGGCTCGTGACAACGAGATCAGTCATACTATTGTCCTGACAATTTTTACAAGTTGCAGGTATTCCAAGAATTAACGGGTATAACTCGGACCGCCAAATCAAATTTAAGATTTTATTAGTCAGCGTCAGATTTACCTGATGAACGAATATAGTATCAACATGATGGGGACGTACCCCCTTAGTTTGTAGCCGTTCGTAGATATTTAGACGAATTTTTTGTCAATCGTTGAAAATGAAGAAAAATATGTCACATTCAATGACTGGCAAGATCTCCAAATTTTGCTCCCTTAATGGGTTTTGTAAGAATATTTCAAGAGTAACTAAACGACATTGAAG
Organism: Abscondita cerata; assembly: GCA_030710515.1. NCBI lineage: Eukaryota > Metazoa > Arthropoda > Insecta > Coleoptera > Lampyridae > Abscondita > Abscondita cerata. The sequence continues at coordinate 128,357 of JALBCR010002351.1, forward strand.
ATCTTCAACAATGCATTTGGCATAAAATACATTTTACACCAGAAATGTTACAAAACGCAAGGAATTCGTGTTATCATCTATTTGCACGTTGCCACAAAAGAAATAAAATTGTTTTTTTTATTATTAAGAAAAATAGTGTGTTGTATTCTTTGAGAAGAGATCTTTAAACAAGGTGTCACTTGACATATTTTTTTATTTGAAAAAAGTCGGAGAACAGATAAACAATAACCATATAATAGATAGAAATGTGGACAAGAGAAAACAATAAATAACGTGTTTTGAAATTTTTTGCAAAAAATTGAAAATTATGAATTTTAATTCCACTTAAAGTTTCCACACTGTATATCCCGAGTGTCCCAAACTAATTTGACCACACTATAACGTGATAACGAATAAATATATTTGAATAAAACAAAAACTATCTTTTATAGCTGCCAAAGTATTGGCTGTTAAAATTAGCCTTACTTTAACTATTCTTAAAGAGACAACCCCCTTCCTTAAAATTTTAAATAACACCCTCTAAATTTTTTTATACATTCTGATGCATACTATGTCTACGACTATAAAAATTTTTACAAAATCAAAACTGGTCACTAATTAGGGAAGAAAAAGACTCTACAATCCAAATTTGTCCTGAAATACAAGGTGTTCTATTAAAAAAATTGCAACTTTGGCATCTAACTTTTTTTGCCAAACCCTGTATATTAAAAAATACTTTTAAATCATGCCCAAAAAAATCGCTGCAACACATTGATGCGTTCTCATTTGAGAGACTGTGTAGTATAGATTTGACCACCCTGTATATTTTTTTCCTTTTTCTTAGTATGTTGGTTTAATCTACTCTTGAACATAAACCTCTTGCAAATTTTTCCATCTTCTCTTTATATTTGCTATTTGAAACCAATCCTTTCCTGCAACCTTTTTGATGTCTTTCGGGTCTACCTGTACTTCTTTTCGTATTTCTGAGTATCCAGTGCACATGTTTATTTTTCCATTGTGGTGTAGTGTGTTGTTTTATAATTTATTCCTATTCCCCTTAAACCTAAGTTCTTCATGCTATTTTTGAAAAGGAAAATGGTATTATTAATAGTAAATATGTACCATATTTTGGATTCAGCTACTTTCCCAAATAGAACACAAGATTTATTAGGATTTAGTTCTAACGCATGTTAGATGACATCTTAACCAACCGGTTTAATTTGTGACCCAGTTGTTGTAAAGCTACATTCAACTCGTATGAGTAGAAAATTGATATATTTATGTGTCACAGGCGTACGTACGATTTTTATTAACCTTTAAGTACGGGCTACGGTGTACACAGTACACCACGTTCGCTTAATTGTTTAGCACTTCTCTGAAATTCCTTCTGGGCTTGCGCCGCTTTACGTAACCTTACATTTATATGTTAACTTCATTCTGGTTCAGATGCAAAGTGATTGTGCAAGAAATAAGTTAAATTTCATTTGAAAATTGCGGAGAGGTCTTTAGTGGTGTACTCAATACACCACACCCTTAGTTATGTAAGTATATTTTTTGTCACCCATCAGTATTGTTTATTTTACATAATAAAAGATTTTGTGTAATAAAATATTGAACTCAGGTGTAGAAACTAAAATAAGGAAAAGATAGGTACATACACTAGTTTATAGAGACTTTCTGCTCAGAATTTCATAAAAGTCTCATTTTGCAGGAATCGTGTACAAGTAAGAAACCCTAATTGTCTTACAGACAATGAGCTTTTAATAATGGCTCAAGTAATACATGAATAAGAGTTTGAAGAAGAAGTTGGGGGAGAACCTGACACTTCATCAAATGAAGCTGTTGAAGAAAGCGATCATGACACAGAATCGGAAATTGAATTACAGGACTTGGAAGATGCTAATAGTTCAGAATTGGAATCAGATGACGGCAACAAGTACTATAGGTAAAGATAGAAGTGCAATGTGGCAGAAACAACCAGTAGTAAGCAAATTTAGTAAGACTCCTTCTAAAAATATTGTGAAAATTTTTCCTGGGCCAAAACCATGTGGCGCTTTTGAAAAAATATTTACAGACGACATAATTGACAATATAGTTACAAATACAGACATAAACATTGCCAAGTTGCGAATAAATTATGGCCGGTCACGAAGAGCTAAAGACACCACAAAAGTTAAAATTACGGCATTCATGGGCTTATTACTGCTAGCAAGAACAAAAAAACAAAGTCACACACACTTTTTAGAATTATGGACTATAGATGGAACCGGCTCAGAAATGTTTAGAGCTTGCATGAGCGCTGATCGGTTTCTATTTTTGCTTACTGCTCTCAGGTTTGACGACCTAGATACTAGACAGAGCCGAAAACCGCTAGACGATTAGATTCACGTTAGACCGTTTTGTAGAGAACTGTAATAGAAATTATTCTTTGGGGGAACATATGACGATTGTCGAAATGTTGATACCTTTTAGAGGTAGATGTAGCTTCATTCAATACATTCCGAGCAAACCCGCTAAGTATGGTTTGAAAGTGTTTGTATTGTGTGACGCAAAGACTTTCTATGTAACCAATTTTGAAGTATATTGTGGGCAACAGCCAGAAGGCCCCTACAAAAAGATCAAATACCCCCACAAATGTTACTCATCGTTTGCTTGAACTTTGGAAGGGTAAAAACCGTAACCTAACATGTGGCAATTGGTACACAAGTTACCTTTTGGCTGTTTCTCTTCTAAAAAACATGGTTACACTAGTCGGCACATTGAAGAAAAATAAAAAGAAGTGTCCTTGGAATTTTACCACAAAAGAGAGAAATTGATCGTCAATTTTTGGTTTTCAGGAAGAAGTGTCAATTGTTTCATACGCCCCTCAAAAAAATAAAACCGTAATTCTATTATCCACAATGCACAATGACTCCGCAGTAGACCCTACAACACAAAAACCCGTTATAATTTTGGACTATAATTCTTACAAAGGAGGTGTAGATACTGTCGATAAAATGTGCGGTGCGTACTCAGTATCCAGAAAAACAAGACGATGGCCGATGGTTATATTCTTTCAACTTTTGAACATTGCAGGAATTAACTGTCAACATAAATAATCTTCACAAATTCAGAAGGGTATTTTTGAAAACGTTTATTTCTTTGATGAGACCACACCTTACAGAGAGGGCATATACATGTTTGCCTTTAGATATCAAACATTTTCTGCAAAGGTACAAAAACATTGAAGAGGAACATGAAGAAGAACCACCAGCAAAAATCAGGGGTAGGTGGTATTCCTGTGGAAGACGAAAAAATAGAGTAACAACAATGTCATGCCACACATGTAGTATAATGGTTTGTGAAAAGCATTCGTCAATCATTTGCTTGGAGTGTCGTAACCCAAAAGTTAACGAAGAAAAATATGATAGTGATTAGTCAATTCCAAAATACATATTTTTTTTAAAGACTTTCTTTTTTGTTTGTTACTTTCATGTGATTTAAGAATTAAATTTTTAATATACTTTACATCTTCAAACAAAAATTATTTTAGCATTAAATCACAATAATACAGTCTACACTCAAGACTTCATTGTCATTCAAATTTTTGTTTCAATATTTTGAAATTAATAAAGATTCGGTGTCTATTTTCTTTTAATATAAACAGATTTATTTATAAAATTGTAAACGGTAGCAGAAAACAATTGGTTTTTGTGGTTTGTGACTGGTGTATAGAATACACCGTGCCCCTAGCTACGTTCTGTTAAGATGCGCCCGTAGTTAAAGGTTAAATTTGATATAAAAAGGAAAATTATAAATCTAGATAGTATACAATAGTGGGCCTAGAATCAAATCTTGCGGTACTCTTTAAACTATATGCTGAGACAAGGTTTATTAAGATAACTAGGAAAAATGTTTTTGTATCATGAAAAACCTAGATAGTAAAATATAAAACATAGTTCACGATTTATAGATTCAAGTTCTTTGCTATAATCCAATAGTGTCAAAATAATTGTACGCTTCTTTCTTGAAACTTTTCTGAACAAACTTTATGTTAATTTGCCAATTAAGTTCTTCTTTTCCTTTCAGCCGGTGAATTATATTACTAGCCGTAGTTTTCTTTACATCTCATCAGAAATATTGGGTAACCAAAAATCCTTAGGTTGTTCTTTCGCATACACTCTTCGTAATTATCTAGTACGCCATCACGTTTTTTCAAGCTTTTTCTCCAATTGTTCTACTTTTGTTTGCTCCATATGTTTTTTTATAGATTTATTAACTATGCATTTTAATTTATCTACAAAATTTCTATCTTCCAATAGTTTAGTCATGCCACCAAGAATATTACATTTAACCATGTTCAACTCCACAAATTTTTGTTATGATTATGAAAATGTGCAGTTGAGAAAACAAAAAATGGGACACCTTGGTTCTACAAGTTGAAGAATCATATCTAATTTAAACATTATTAACCCTGACTGTACCGTCTAGCATTAATAATAGTCGACAATAGCTTATACAATAAACGAATAATAATGCTTCAGAACTACAATCCTTTCTCAAAATGGCAACTTAATAATTATATATTGCCAACACATAACTGTTATTACCAACTTAAATACACTCCACTGACCTTCCTACATTATTTACAATTTAACAAATAATGAGTAAATAGTTTAAGTAAACTTTCGTGCATCGATATAATGATATTCTTGTATTCAATCTTGCCCGGAGGTTACAACTTCACGCTTGTCACATTTTCTTTTTAATGTTTATTGTAACCGTAATTTTTGTTTTTCATTTTTAGATTATTCAAGAATTTCTCTACACGTTTTCAAGCACGTTGCATAGTAAATATCTATTTAAGTAACTACATTAATTGTAATAGGAAAGAAGGTTTCGTCTGTTGCCACTGCCGTTCCCATTTCCTTTTGGCTTGTACTTTATAGTGGGCTTTTAGATCCAAGTGGTGAGTATCTTGGTAATGTCCATTTTATTTGTAGCTTCTTTCGCTTGTTTAACAGCGTCTTCGTTCTCTTTTATTCCTGTATGTGAAGGTACAAATAGTAGTATTACTTCATTGTGTACTAAAGTACTTATCTCCTTTTGTATTTTCTTTACAAGCGGGTTTTTTTACATATATGCCTCTAATAGACTCTATGGAACTTAGAGAGTCACTACAGACTACATAGTTATATCTGGGGTTTTGCTTGGCATGCACTACTGCCCTCCAGATAGCATACAACTCACCGGTGTAGTTGCTGCAGATATCGGGTAATCGGTCATTTTGTGTAATATCTTGACCAATAATTGCTGCTCCCACTCTATCGTTTAATTTTGAAGCATCGGTGTATAAGAAGCGGTATTTAGCAAAACGGGCTTGTAGACTCTGGAAACCTTGTTGGATCATTATTGGGCTTGTTTCGTGTTTTTGGAATTTTATCAATTCCGTGTTTATTTTGACTTTAGTGTTAGTCCAAGGACCATTACCTTCATTATGTACTGTTGTACCAATTTTAGCGATTTCTTTATTTCAACTTGCATTTCGTTCGTGATTCTGTTAAGTCTTTCGTAGAAGGGAGGAATTATTCGTGTGTTTCTTGTGTGTATGTCCTGGTAGAAATCAGAAAATACAGTTTTGTAGTTAAAATTGTTAGGGTTACATGAAATAGCTGCCGCGTAGGTAAAGGCTCAGAAGTTCTCGTCTAAGGTCGATTGGCAGTTGGCCTGCTATACAGTGGAGGTCTGGTATTGGGCTGCTTCTGAAAGCTCCTAGTGCAATTCGTAAACCGCAATTCTGGAGAGTGTTAATACATCGGAGGTAGGACTTTTTGTTGTTGAATATGCCACGGAGCCGTATTCAATCCTGGATCATGTAAGGTGATTATATATTTGTAGCAGAGTTTTACTGTCTCCCTAATTGTGATGCGCTAAGACTTTCATTAGTTGGAGGATTTTTGTACATGTTTTTTTCAGGTGGTTGATGTGGCCTTTAAAGTTAAGTTTATTGTCAAAGAGAATGCCTAAATATCGCACATTTACGGCAAAAGTTAATTGCTGGCCATATAGGACCAGAGGTGTAGGATAGTCTGTCTTTCTTTTAGTAAATATGATACACTTCGTCTTCTCTAGAGATAAGTGTAGTCTATTTTGTTTACTTCACTCCTCCAATTTGTACACCGCAATTTGGAGCCATCTTCTCATTGTGTCGAAGTTTTCCCCTTGACATATATCAGTATATCATCAGCAAACAAATTGGTTTTTACTGGGGCATCTATTGCTGACACCGCCTCGTTAATAACGATAAGGATTAGGGTTACACTGATGACAGATCCTTGCCGGAGACCGTTTTCTAACATCTGTTTTGGGAAAGTTGCTCATTAGTTTTCATTCTAAAGTAGCGGTCTTTCAAAAATTCTTGGGTATACTGCAAAATGTTTCCATGGAACCCCCATAAGGAGAGTTTTCTCAGTATGTAGTGTCTCCATGTCATGTCATAGGCCTTTTCAATATCAACGATCACTGTCCATACTTTCTGTTGATTTGCAAATGCTTCTCTTATATTCGATTCAAGGTTTACGATGTTGTCACTGGTAGATCGATATTCTCTGAAACCACTTTGCTGAGGTAGTAACAGATTGTAATTTTCCAAGTACTACTGTAGTCTGGAATTAATTATCTTCTCCATTAGTTTGCTCATAGTACTTGTCAATGATATAATGCGGTAAGAATTGGGTTCTGTGGCTGGTTTACCAGGCTTTAATATGGGAATGCAAATAGCCGTTTTCCAGTCTGAGGGTAGCTGATGATTTGTTCATGCCATATTGTAAATACTGAGTAAATATATTTTAGCATTGTCAGGTAGTTTCTGGAGAAATATGTACGGGATGTCGTCCTCTCCAGGGCTTGAGTTTCGGGATGCGGAAAGTGCTTCTTCCAATTCTTGTTGATTAAGTATGAAATTAATATCCTGATATTTGCGTTTTATGCAATTGAGGATTTTTTGCTCTTCTCTTTGTTTGGTTTCGAGAAATTGCTTATCGTAGTTGTTGTTACTGCAATTTTGTTGATATTTCAGAGTCATTAGCTCTGCTATTTCAACGTCTTTCTTAATAATTCTTCCATTTGACTTTAAGTATGTTATATGCTGAGTGGTATTTATACCTTTCATTCTTCTTATTTTACTCCATATTTCCTTTGGAAAGTAGTAACCTCCGGACAGGATTGAATACAAGAAAAAAATTATTTTGATGCTTTGTTTGAACGTTAACTGAACTATATTCTGTCCAGAAACAAAGCGAAGTAATAAATTAAAATAGTTCATTTATTTTACATATAAGCGGTACACGATTTTGTATGAAATACATAAAAGATATTAAAACTAGTTTTAGGATATACTGCTTCCATACTATAGTGTTACAACGTAGCTCCTAGTCCGTTAACAATGGGACGTACCTGTTCTTGAGGTCTAAACTAAAGATTATAGGCGTGTACATGGATTTTGCTGAAAAAAAAATTACAATTGCGTTTTATTGTGTTTTATTGAAAGTAATTTTAAACATATCATTGTAATTATAAAACACATCGTTTGTTAAAAACCATTTTATAGAGTTTGAAAATTTAAAGTATAATAAAATATAGCAAGAACAAACTAAATTTATAGGAAAAATAATAAATATATAATTTTAAAATACAATTATTCTGAAAATTCATCTGTTTCTTTGGAAGAAGTATCATTTGATTGAAATTACAATAGGCTCTATAGTAACTTCTATCAAATTGTCAATTGTTGTTCTTTTTCATTACGTGTTCTATACACTTTTTCCATTTTTCTGCAATCACATCACTTATTACCACGTCATTAAAAGTTGTAGAACGTCACTTAATTTAAACGTGGTATTATTTCTCGCTACTGCACCCTTCACGTGCGCCCATATTAATTCTATAGGGTTTAACTCACAATTGTATGGCGGTAAGCGTAGAACAAAAATATCACGTTTTGCTGCCATTTTGTCAACTGCATATCTTTTAAACTTTATCCTAACATCTTGTACTAGACTTAGTAGGTTCGTTTTTACCATATCATTTTTAAAAGCAATATATTTTAAGTAAATCCATTCTATTATAACGTGTTTTTTCCAGAAAGTTGTAGATAAACTTTCGATTTGTCTGGACTGGTAGCTGACATTGTCCATAACAATTACGGAACCCTTTGGTATTAAATCTAACATTTGTTCAAAATATTTTTCAAAAACATCCCCATTCATATCCTCGTGGTAATCACCGGTATTTTTCAATTCAAATAGCAGTAAACCTCCCTCTACAAAGCCTTCGTCACTTCCTATATGCGTAATAATTAAACGTCGCCCTTTTCCTGAAGAAGGTCTTAAACCGGTAGATAATCCTTCTAAAAAAGCCTGTCGTCCACTGGTTACATTTTTGTCTTGCCACATTTTTCCCACAGTATAACCTTCATTTACCCACGTTTCGTCTAAATAATAAATTTTCTTGCCTTCATAACGTAATTTAGAGACATTTCGTAGGTAATTTCTTCTCCAACATACAATTTTTTCCTTATCAATGAGAGCTGATTTACTATTAATTTTTTCCCATGAAAAATTCAATTTGTGCAATACTTGCCATCAAATTGTTCTACTTAAATTGGGTGTACCCTCTTCCTCATTCACAACTGACACAATTTTATTTAATGTGGGTATTTCTTTTTTAAAATAAAACGAATGCACTATTCTTTTAATTGTACTTTTCACATATTTGGGTATTTCAGTTTTTTTTCTACCATTAGATAAACTAGGCTCACCCACAGAAACTTTGTCTTTACGCAAAAGTCTGAATATTGTCGTTTTTCCAATGCCAGTCATATGTGAACACATATCAACTGTCTCTTGAACTGTTTTTAACGGATTATGGCATTTTAAATAATTGTACAAATTGAACACAATAGTTTTTTCGTTGGCAGAAAGCGCAGACCTCTTCACGCGTTTCCTTGAAATAAATTCAGGACTCGATGCCATTCCAATGAAACTCAATATTGCAGCGTAAGTACACCTTATAATATACCGATATGATATAACAATAATCATTAGTTAGGCTATCGTTATAATTACATACCATATTTCTCCCCTAATTATTTTATTAAGAACACATTAAAATCTATTAAAGTGTCATTTCAAATACAATACATACTTTCTAGTTTAATTATTAGTAATTAATTAGTTAAAATTCCTAAAAATGTGATCGATAATGATATTAGCAATTTCTGATAAACAAGGTGATTCACTAGTGGTGTCCAAAAATAAACCACGTATTATTTGATAAAAATTATAAATTGGGTTTTTCATATAAAGTTTTTATCAGGAAAGCTTCGTTAAAAGTTACAGGGTGGTAAACTTAAAAAAAAAATTTTATTTTTTTTAAATACCTCAAAAACTAGTGACTATAATAAACCGAAATATTTAGACAAACCTATGTGTCAAATTTCAGTTTATTACTGTCAGTAGTTTATACAATTGGATGGAAGTAGGTGGAGGTCAATTTGAACATTTAATAAGATGAAATGTGTCAAAATAATTAATTAATGATGAAATGTTACATTTCTTCTACATTTTAACCCCCTTTTCGAAAAAGTATCAATACATCGGTACACCATTGGAATCTGTTAAACATGTTGATTTATTACTTCGCTTCGTTTCTGGGCAGACTTTATAATTCTTTACCACTATAAATTAAAGTAGTTATAATTATTTAACTTGTAGAATGGCACATCTATAGCTTCAACACCTCACATGTCACCAACTCGTAAAGTACGAATTACATCAGTAAACACTATAGAAATCGCTTCTTAGATATGTTTAGATGTTACCTATTTTTATCACTTTTGGTAGAGGTTGAAACACAAATAAACAAAAAATAACAAAAAGGATATTTATTACAGCAATGTATGTAACTGTAGTGTGGCAGCACGAAAGTCTAAAATATTTATGCATTTGCTAACAGCATGAAACTTAATATTTAAAAATAGCTTCAACCTAGTCGGTTTTACGCCCAACTACGAAAATTTATAACATAAAAAGAAAAGTTTAAAAGTAATGTATAAACTTGTAGTCGAACCTCACCGGAGTTAAACTAACAATATTTAACGTTTTAAATTCTTTGATTCAAAATATTCAACTAAAACGAAATATTTACTATCGCCAATTATCAGTCCGTTAAAAATTGCAAGTTATAAACACAAAAACTGTTTCATAGAAGAATGAAAGCAACATAATTTATGTATTCGTTTGCTTACATTGTTTGTGACAAAATAAAATACATCTAAAGTCACGCCACTACGACGACTTTTATTATAATGAAACAAACCCCTCCATTTACACACCTATCATAAAATAATAAACTTAAAGCTCCAACTAGTATTTAAATTTAAAAAAAAAAACGCAACAAAAAAATTTAAAACTGAAATAAACATAAAAGTGGTGAAAAACTTTGTTTGACAAATACGGACAAATCGTTTTTTTATTGTTTAAGTTTACAAATGGTTGTGGAAAAAGAAAACGAGAAAAATGCCGCCCATTTTTTTCAAGAATACATATTAATAAGTATAAAAAACCGAAAAAAACGTAGCTAAAAATGGTAAATGTAGTTAGTTTTATTTTGGAATTTATTGCTTTACTTTTTGTAAAAATACTTTATTTTATTGCAAACATTGCGATATGAAATATTTATATTGTACGATTAAATTGTGTTTAACCGTTGTAATGGTTTGACTAACTTGAAAAATGCTAAACTTAGTGCAAGTAAAATATTCATTTCAAAATGAATTAATTAAAAATTATATTAATCATTATTGTTTTAATTAAAGGGAATTAGATCGTTGGGATATACTATAAGTCAACAAAGTAAGCTAAAACCATTCTTGTATGTTTAGCTTATAATGATGATCTTAATTAGTAACGTGACAGCAATGTTACTCACAACGCGTTTATATCAAGCTATTAAAATTGGAAAATCGGAATTAAAAGGAGTACGTACTAGCAGTACGCTACCGCTAAATCAGGCACTATAAGTAAGCATTTTAATGCGTCGAATGGTCTTAAAGTACTTATAAAATTGCCTCAAATTTTCAAGTTATCAGCAACGTTTTGATTTACATTGGAAGATACAAGAAGGGATTTTGTCGTGGTTGTAGTAGAATTTTGATTTTGTCTTTATTTCTATTAAAATTGTGGTGTTAAATATGCTGTAAAATGTACAAATTCAAACATAAAAAAAAACAAAAAGTAAACATTTTGAAAAAAAAGTAATACTACAGCGACAATGCCCCAAGTTTTGTCTTTCATAAAACTTTTGTTTTACTTCAAACATTTAAAATTAAAAGCTGTTTTATTGGTACTTATAGTGCATGGTTTAGCGATGGCGCACTGCTAGTACGTATTCCTCTTAAGTTTAACTATATTTAACTGCGTAGCTTACAGCCAGTTCCATAATGAAAGTAAAACCTCCTGTAAACTCAAAAAGGAGACTTTACTGACATACAAGTTTTTAGACTGTGAATAATTTAAATAAAAAAATTTTATTACTAAGGTTGTCACAGTTAGCATCACTTTTTTTTAAATTAAAGGCGGTTATGGTTATAAGTACATTTGGAGCGCCACTATAATTTTTTTTTTTTTGAGTTAATTACGCATTTAATAGGTGTAATGAACTTGCAAAATATGAAAGATAGTTTACAAAGTACACCTCCTGAAATACGGGAGATCGCAGAAAATTGTATGGAAAATTTGTTTCCAGTAAAGTCGAGCTCAACTAACGAGAAAAATTTTTCTAAATTTGAAAAATGACGTAAGGAGAATAACATTTCAACGATTACTGAAAACGTTATGCTAGCATATTTTGAGTTAAGACGTCAAAAATACAAATCATCCAGCTTGTGGAGTCTTTATTCTCAATTAAAATCGCGTATAAACATCCACTTAAATCGAGACATTTTAAAATATTATAAATTAAAAGCTTTGCTAAAACGGTGTTCAGAAAGATACATTCCAAAAAAATCTAAAATTTTAGAGTAATATCAAATTAGTAAATTTATTTCTGAAGCGGAAGACAAAATTAATTTATCGATGAAAGTAAGAATAAATATATTTAATTGTATTTTTTAAAGGATGTTTTATGAGGATTTCAAATTGCTTAAATTTAACTAAGTTTGGTGCAACTTCTCCTAAATAAAACAAATGTGTTTCATGAATTTTAGATCGTCTTGATAATGGGATACAGCGGGGCCTGTAGACGTGATGAGCTTACAAACATGTCCACTGATGACGTCAAATTACAGTCTGCATCCCAAAAACAAAAAATAACTTGGCCAGAAAATTTTTTCACTGAAAAAAAAATGGATTGCATTAATGCATAACTGCGAACCAACGAATACTACTAACAAACTTGTACCTTTATTCTTGTTAAAACCCTAATTACTTACGTGTACCTACGCCACTGAGTATGTAATGTATGCACGTTTAGACATCATGTTTAAGGTTACTTGTAAAACAGTAGTATCAGTTATGTTATAAATAAAGTTATTCTGTATTAAAACTCTGTTAATTTTAATAGGTTATGAGCCTAGAGCTGTAAAAATAAATAAAAAGTGTAAAAACCTATTAGTGTAATTAAGAAATAAGTACGTAAGGTAACAACAAAAAATGGCATCGGCAATGAATCCTCACGTATTACCACAATTAACGGCGGGAAACTTTAACGATTGGAAATTTAGAGTGTTAGCAATATTGGAAGAAAAACAAATAAAGGAAGTTCTTGAAACAGATTTACCCGAAATAAATGACAGAAAAAAGAATTTGCTGTCAAAGATGTAAAAGCAAAGTCGACAATTATTCAGTGTATTAGTGATAACTATCTAGATATCGTAAAGGGTGCCAAGACAGCACAGGAGATGATGGTGACCCTAGAAGGAATTTTTGAAAGAGAAGGCGTTTATACGAAACTCAGTCTAACAAGAAAATTATTAACGTTAAAGCATAAATTAGGTGAGAAATTAGATGAACATTTCTTAAAATTCGATGCAATTATAAGAGAGTTAAAGGTTTAGGTTAAAAAGTTGACGAAACAGATAAAATCTGCTATTTATTATTGTCACTAAATGATAAATATGACACAGTAATAACAGCAATTGAGACGTTAAATGTGGACATCAAAATGGATTTTGTTAAAACGAAGCTATTGGATCAAGAATTAAAAATGCAAAGTAAAAGTAACCAAGAAGGACAAAGTAATACATTATTAAGTACAGTTAAAAATACAATAGTTATCGTTGTGGAAGCACTGATCATTTGATAAGTGAATGCACACAAAAGAAACTTTTTATCGAAGTCAAGGACAACAATTTGGAAGAATGAGAGGTAGAAGCACAAGAAGGCGAGCCGGTCGTAGTTTCTTTAGTCAAGGACAAACGCAACATGGTGAGTCTGAAGATAAAAGTATTTGTGGCAAGTTCAGTAAAATCAGCACTAATAGGAAATATAGAAGATGATTGTAAGATTAGTTTCGTTCTTGATTCAGGGTGTACTGATCACCTAGTTAGAGGTTCTGTAGCAAAACATATGCAAAATGTAAAGAGTCTAGAACACCCTATTGATATAAATATTTCCAATGAAGAAAAGTTAGAAGTAAAACAAAAAGGAACATTGAGAGTGCACGTAAAAAAATTGAATCTGTGAGAAAAATAAACAAACACAATAAGAAAGTAATTTTCAAGTATGGTGAAGCTAAAATTGTTGATGATTCAGATTTATTGTTAACATGTCACTTGCAAGAAAATTTATTTATCGCAGAATTCTTATTAAATAATAGCATTGAATGTCATTTTACCAATGTAAATGATTTTTGGCACAAACGATAAGTGGCATTTAAAAAGGCGAAGCCTAGCAAAGATGAAATTACCTTTTAGTAAACAAGTATGTGATTATTGCAAAGAAAGAAAAGCGCAACGATTACCATTTTTTAGCAGAACAGAAAGAAAATCGACAAGAATTGGTGAATTAATTCATACTGATATTGGTGGACCAATTGAACCAACTACAATTAATGGTGAACGATATTATCAAACCATTATTGACGATTACAGCCATTTTTGCGAAGTTTATATATTGAAAATAAATCAGAAGGTGCAGAAAATTTAATAAAATACATTAATCGTCTAGAACCACGTCTGGCAAGAATATGTACAAGTCGAATTCGCTGTGACAATGGAAGAGAATTTAAAATACACATACTAACAGATTACTGTAATAAAAAAGGTATTGTCTTAGAATACACAGCACCATATTCTCCACAAATGAATGGTGTATGTGAAAGAATTAATAAAACACTTCTGGATATAGTTAGGACGATGTTTTCTGAGACAAATTTACCAAAGCAATAAGAACTGCATCATATCAATTGAATCGGTCACCAACATCAACATTACATGGAAACATTTCAGCAAAAATATTCCTAAACAAACTGGACTTAACAAAATTAAGAATTTTTGGTGCAAAAGTATGGGCGGTAATACTACCAAGAAAGAGTAAATTAGAACCACTAGGGAAGCAAATGAGAAGGATAGGGTATGGAACATACGGATATAGATTGTGGGATCCTGAAACAAATTACAAGTTAAGCAAAATTTAGAAGAAAATGTAATGACCCGAAAAGAACAACATGATAATTTAGAAGAAGATACTCTCGAAGATACTAGAGAATATGATGTGGTACCGGTAATTGAAACAGAAGATGAGTTAAATGAAGAAAATGAAAATAAAACTAGATCTGGAAAAAGTTGAACTTTTCAATTACTTAGAAGATTATGACGTCTATTCAGCATATTGTCTAACTAATAGTTCCGACGATCCGCAAACGTATGAAGAAGTAATAACACAAGATGATTGGAAGACAGCTATAAGAAACGAAATAGAATCTCTTGAAGCTATGGACACATAGGAAGAAACACCGTTACCAGAAAGTAATACAGATACAAAATGGGTATTTAAAACTATAGAGAATAGCATTAAAAAAGCTAGAATTGTAGCAAAGGGCTATCAGAAAAATATATTTGAAAATGTTTATTCTCCAGTAGCTAGAATGTCTTGTGTAAGAATGATTATATCGTTAGCAGTGCAAAATAATTGGATAGTAAGACAATTAGACGTGTCAACTGCTTTCTTAAATGGTTGTGTTCATGATCACATTTTTGTTAAATCACCAAAAGGATAAAAAAATAACGGAGTAGTTTTAAAACTAAAAAGGCGTTATATGGATTGAAAAGTTCGCCGAAAAATTGGAATGAAAGGTTTAACCAATGTGTATTAAACGATGATTTTAAACGGTCAAAAAGTGATGTTTGTGTTTATCAAAAAAATATTGTAGTTTTGTTGATATTTGTTGATGATATTATTGTGACTGGTGAATCAGGTGAAATTAAATCGATAGTGAGTATGTTACAAAAGAATTTAATACTACCGACCTAGGTGAAATAAAGACCTTTCTCGGTATTCACATTGAACGTTTTGGTGAGAAATTTGAAATATCACAAACTAGTTTAATTCTTGATAAGTTTAACATGAAAAGTTGTAAAAGGTATGAAAACACCCGTGGAAAACAATTTTCAAGCTGAAATAAATACTGTTGATTCAGAAAAATGTAAAGTTCCTTTTAGGGAAATCGTAGGTAGTTTAATGTACATTGCTTTAGGAAGTAGACCCGACATTACCTACGCAGTATCATATTTGAGTCAGTTTTAGATAAAGTAAACGTTAAACTATGGAAAGCTGGAAAAAAATTGTAAAATGTTTCCATGAAACTAGAGAATTAAAACTAGTGTATAGAAAAGATAACTATTGTGTTAATAAGTTAGTAGCTTATTCAGATGCAGACTGGGTAGGCAATGTCATAGATAGAAAAAAGTATGTCAGTTGGAATAATATTTTTCTTTGGAAATCCAATAGGATGGTATGCTAGAAAACAAAGTACTATAGTCTTAAACTCAACTGAATCTGAATACATTGCAGCTACAATTACAGCAAAATAATTGTTATGCGTAAAGTATTTAGCTCAAGAACTGTTAGGCTCAATACTTGTACCAAAACTTTTTGTAGACAATCAATGTGCAATTTTTATTTGTGAATCAAATGAAAATGGTTGTAAATCAAGACACTTTGATATAAAGTATCATTCAGTAATTCAGATAAAATATATAACAGGTAACGAGAACATTACTGATATATTCACAAAACCATTGCTTTACGAAAAGTTTAATTATTTAAGAAGTAAAATATTTGCTTGAATTTCAAATTACTTGTTTAGGATTTATTTGACTTACACATAATGTAAAAATATAGCATAAGCACCAGTTTATTTTATTACAATTGTGATTTACAATTGAGAGGGGTGTTAAAACCCTAATTACTTACGTGTACCTACGCCACTAAGTATGTAATGTATGCTCGTTTAGACATAATGTTTAAGGTTACTTGTAAAACAGTAGTATTCAGTTATGTTATAAATAAATAAAATGTGTGTCTTGCGACATCTCGTGTAAACATTGACAAGTATGAATAGTATAAACTAAGAAAAATGCCAATAGTTAACTGTAACGGCATGTGTGTTATAAATAAAGTTATTCCGTATTAAAACTCTGCTAACTTTAATAATTCTCAATTAAAGTGATATATAAACGTTAACATACTTCCAGAGCCCTTTGAATGCTAATAGGCCAACAACGACTGAAGACTTGAAAAACAACATTCTCATCGAAATTGGCCCATGACAAATGACAATCTTTGTAAGGTTACGGAAAATCTTTGTGTTCGTGACGAAGGTAACATCCACTTCCAAGTGTCGTGCTCTCATTTTATGTATTCTAAAATAAAACGAAATTACAATTTATAGTATCTTGATTTTATTTTTCAGTAAACATATAAACAAATTATTTGTTACTATATTGAACTTCAACAATTTTATCAAAACTAAATCTAAAAATAATAAATAAAGGTACTTACCGTCTATATACTATATAAGTTGCTTAAAATTGAAATTTCTAGTTAACCCTATGATGCATGATCAACTTTTTTGCACCTATGCATATGATGGGTCCGTTGGACCCTCATATACAGTGAGTTGAATAAAAGAGTTTACTATTGATTTAACTGTTATTATTAGTTTAATAAACACTAATTTTGATATAATAAGAACTAATTATAATAAATTAAACACTGTAGTACCAGAGTAAGGAAACTAAAATTACTATTATTTTAATGCATTAAACAATTATTACAAATTACTTTACTGTGCTCTTTACAAATATTTTTGTACATCTACTACATGTTTGGGTAGTTTTCCTGGATATTTTACATGGACAAGCGTAACATCGTTTTTTCATTACGGGTTTTGGATTACTATCATGTTGCGGAGTATTTACGTTCTCAATAAAAAGATTAATACTGGCTTTTATGGTACTAATGAGGCGGGGATTATTTGATCGCCTAATCATGAATGGGATTATTAACTGGTTACAAAGTTCTTTGATGAATAGTCGACGTTTGTGGGATTTTGTAGCTTCGAAATCTTGATTTTCGGATGTATACAGCAGAAACCCATTCAATGCAGCAATGTCAAGCATATTATAAAATATTGCAAATGGCCATCGACGCGTTTGCCTTTTACATGTGTAGTTACTAACCATTTGATCCATTTGATCCACTCCACCTTTTGTTTTGTTGTAATCTTCAATAATAATTGGTTTCTTTTTTGGGCTTACATAATTTATTGCCGCATCATGGTGCATAGAACTGACCAATATTACTGATTTATTTTTTTTTGGTACATAACTAACAATTGTTATGTCTTTAGTGAATCAAATATAGATGAAAGTACTTCCCTGTCTTTATTGGCTTTGAATTGTGGGGAATTTCCCGCTTATTTTTACGTAAAGTTCCCACTGCTGTAATTCCAATGGTTAACAAATTTTCAAGTAGAGGAATACTCGTAAAAAAATTGTCAATAGTCAAATTTCTGTTTGAATTTTTAATTGGTCCAATCAGACTTTTCACAATATGTGTTCCTAAATTCTTTTGAGTTTCATCACCGGGTTGCTTGCCAAGGTATACTATACCATTTATGGCGTAGTTATTTTTACTGTCGCACAACCAAAAGAATTTAATGCCATATTTTGCAGGCTTACTTGGCATGTATTGTATAAAATTGCATCGTCCTCTATATGCAAGTAACTGTTCATCAATAGTAACATTGGAATTTGGTATCATAACGGTATTACACTGTTTGATAAATAAGTTCCATATATATCTTATTGGCGCCAGTTTATCAGTTTGGAGTCTGATCTGTCTAGTTCTTTTATCATCGAATCGTAGAAATCGTCTGATGTATTCAAAACGATTCAAAGACATAGTCGCTTTATACAAGGGATTTGAACACTTATCGAGAAAGAGCTCCCTAACTGGAGAATCCCACCTTTTTTCGACTCCAGCTAAGAGAAGTAAACCAAGGAACGCATTTATTTCATCTAATTCTAGATCATGCCAAATTTTATTTTTTTTATTGAATTCTTTTTTTGCTTCAGAATTAGTGCATAAAATTATTTCCTCTAATATCTCCTTTGTCAAAAATTGACTCCATGCATCTTTCAGTGTCAATATTTGATTTTTTTTGCGGGTCCAGGAACAAAACGTATAATATTGTGGCATCTAGTTTTTACTTGTGCGGGAGCATTTTGTTGCCATTTGTAACCATTAACACCAGTGATTTCAAATTGAAAATTTGAATTTGTATCTGATATTACTTCTTCTTCGTCATCCGTTTCGCTTTCTGAAGAAGATTCTATTGTAGGTTCATAATCATCATCGTCAATCATTTCTGTTGTGTTAGCAACACAATCCGACAACACACTTGAATTAGAAGACACGTCTGATTCTGCTTCTTCATACCACCGTAACACAGTCTTTTCAAAATCTGGATCTGTGGCACGAACAGTACGTTTCCTACTGGTGGAAGCCATTTTTCTGAAATATGCGCATCTATATAATATGTATGAGAGGTTTGCTATTGCTATTATTATTACTATGATTCCACTGTATTTCTCCGAATAATTGTTATTCTGATTTCAATGTCAGTGCACTGAACATTTCGAATAGTATAGACAATATTGACGTGATTTAGCGTAATGTAGTTGTACTATAGGAAGAAAACAAAAATAATACTTACGGGTAATATATCAATGCAACAATTTTTGAAAAATCTCAATTGTGCCTGCACTAGCACTAAAATTACAAAACCGTTAGACACAACAGATAATTGTGAATATACAATGTAATAAAGCGTCCGTTAGTGGTTACGCTGAAGACTTAACCTCCCTCTCTTCTTAGTTTAGCGCACGCGCATAACAAGAATTATAAAACGAGAATAAAAATAAAAAGATAGGTTGTAACTCATTGCAAAAGAATGTGCTGTAATTAAGTAAGGGTCTGTTGGACCCTACGTATGCACTAGTGTAGTATCGTTATATAATGTTAACATACTGCTAAATAATTTTTTAATACAACGGTTTTGCCATAACAATGTTTATAAGGAACCATTAATAGTATATTTAAACAGTATTATAGCTAACGCAGAAATTAATTGAAATACGTAGCATTTAGAATCAAGACGGGTCTTTTAGACCCCACGTATGCATTGTAGGGTTAAGAAAGTTTTATTCCAAATTTTTATTAAAACATTAATCTTTAAATTCATTGAGGTTATACTAAATATGCGATTGAAGTAAAATACCCTTAAGTCACTATTGCCAACTGAAACATAATTTTCACCGTTTTAGTGTTATTTTTATGAAACGCAAACGCGTATCGTAACAACTACAATATGAACGCGAAGTAGAAAAATACATAGTATATTAAAGAACTAGTTTCAGAAGACGCATTTTATAAGACGAGTACAGTTCGAAAAATTTATATCTCGAAAATCAGTTCAGATTATAAAATAAATTTACGGAACACTTCGCTGACAATTCAGGCGTATTTCTGATGTCCTACTGGTGATTCCATTCTGTACCATATGGACACAGGAAATTTTAAATATCACAATCAAAAATAATCAAAAAGTCAATTTTTTAAATAGCACATTCTGCTTTTCTTATGTTATTCGATAGGAAATTTTCAATTTTCTCTCAAATGATGTAAAAAAAGCTGAAAGTGACATTTAAAAAAATTGATTTTTTGATCATTTTTATTGTGATATTTGAAATTGCCTGTGCCCATATGGTACAGAATGAAATCACCAGTAGGACATCAGGAGTAAGCCTGGACTTCCAGTCAACTGCTTCCTAAATTTAATTTTATAGTCTCAACTTTCGTTAACTACCACAAAGACTATTTTTTTGAAACAAAATGAAATATGTCAAAAACGCTTAAGAATAAGATAACATAATTTAGTTTATATAAACTCAGAATTATATGGATAATCAACCCAGGCAAAAAGAATTATAAGTTTGTATTTAAAATAAGAAGGTTGATAGCACACCCTGTATAGTTGGAGGTCTGAAAATAATTTAAGTAGAACAAACCCAATTTTAAGTTATTAATTTATCTGTAAGTTAAAAAACTTTTAATGCAAGCTGTACGCAGATCACCTTGTATCGATTCATTTTCCTGGCGAGTATGTGTTTCTTGAAGTTTGGTCATGTGGTAGGGTTTAATTGAATATCCACTGTCACAAATGGGTATAAATCTTTGATATCGACCACCCCTAAAGTCTCTTTTAACCTGACTCTTATTAAAAATAGATTGATCATGGCTCGAGCCTGACCACCGAGCAAAAATGTTCCGAACTTTTAAATTAGCATCTGATATTGTTTGCACATTCATAGCAAAATATTCTTTTTTGGATCTAAATATTTCGGCGCTGGTGATTCAATTTTAATAAGAGTGAAATGGATGGCTACAATAGCTTGAAGAAATCTAGCTATTTGATGAAATTTCTGGGCAACTTGCTGTATTTCTTCATTAGTTTTTTGCATTCGGGTGTAATGTAATACAGCAATTCCTCTTGTAACCCTTTTAACAACTCGACAGGCAGATGTCTTTGACACTCCGACAAAGTTTCCAGTAGAAATCAACATACTTCCCGTTGCATAAAACCTTAAGGTCGCCAACAATTGGGTCATGGAATGAATAGCTCCGTCTCTAAAAAGATTTTTATATGTATAACCTGAAGTTTTTCTATTAAACTGTGGCGTTTAGGGTGTGAATACTCTAGACGCCGGGTCGAATCAGAGAAAGAATTTGGAATCGCGTCTGTTTTTACGAGCGTTTATTATTTGCACATACCGTAATGGAGCTGTACTATTTACATAAATATATTGAAGTTGCCTAGGTCGTGGAACATAGTAAGTACGCGTACTATGTGCTCATGTGTGTGATACTTAACGCCGCGATATCACATCTCGGGCTGGAGATTGCTGGCCGGTTTGGATGTTAGTGACGCGCTCGTGGTGGTTGACGTCGCAAACCAGTTGAAGCAAATTAAATGCCGAATCGAACTGAACTGTTAAACTCAAACTCGAACTGATACTTCAACTGATAGTGATGGAACTCTAACTGATTTTGTTATTAAACCTACTCCGCTTCATACCATGTGTCCCGGATAATCTGAAGCATTCTGTTTAAGATGGAAATTTAAAAAGTCTGATTTATATGTCCCCAAAGTGTTTTTAGGATATTTTCACTATTAGAACACTTGGCAATGTGTACTAGAAAACGTTTTCCGTAATAATTTTTAAAATCTACCTAAGCATAATAAAAATATATCAAAAAATATTTAATAATATTTCAAACGTACGAGGGTTCAAATCCCAGTCTATTTTAATTTTTTTAGGAGCATTATTATTTTTAAGGACAACGTTTAATTTCCATCGGTAAGGAAACATACTTCAAAGTTTTACTTTTTTTACTTGAACTGAAAATAGGTTTATTAGAATAATATTCAATTAGAGGGGAATTTTATTGTAAAATCAAACCCTAAAATTACGTTTGAACCTTTGTACGTTTTGAAATATTATTAAATATTTATTCAAATATTTATAATATGTTTGGCTAAATTTTAGAAATTATTAAGCAAAACGTTTTTTAGTAGACATTGTTAAGTGTTCTGATAGTGAAAATATCTTGAAACCACTTTGGAGACATATAAATCGAACTTTTCAAATTCCCCATGTTAAACATAATGCTTCAGATTATCCGGGACACACGGTATGTGTGAAGTAAGTTTATTTGCTTTGTAAGCAAGGTCGTTAAAAATGCTTCCCGATTGTCAGCATTTCCTTAATCGTAATTGTTTGTTTAAATTCCGCATTTCACGTTGAAATATGCGGATGTAAGATTGATTGTGTTGATTTGCAATGATGTTGAGACGGCAACTCCATAAAACTATAACGTACCTATTCGTTGGAAAAGATTATTAAGTGTATAATAGTCGTTAGAAAGAATTCAACTGCTGGTTTTGTTTACCGAAATCTCTTGCAAAATTCTTAATCATCGTATTTCTTCATACACTTTTCTCTTCTCCGATAATGTTTACTCTTTTAATGGGTAAAACTTCTTCATCTTCTGTTGAACTGCTGGCGGAATTTTTTATTACGTTATTCATCTTGTTTGATTTGATAAAATGATTTTTATCAATGTATATATATATCAATAAATAAATCATAAACAACAGAATGATGCAACATACAACTCGTGATGACTTAAAATTGAACCTCGCGCCAGAATGTATAGGCTGTTAAATATTTAAACAAGATGGTGTTAGTGTCTAACATCACAACATGATGTACTTGGATTGCCAACCTAACAAATTTTAAATAAACTAAACTTAAAGAGGACTTTTCATAACACACGCCCAAATAGTTTTATGGAACCAGTCGAGCTTTAAAGGTTCCTTATAGCCGACTTTTCGATAAAGTCGACTTCAAATAAAGCTTCCTTTTTGTCAAGTTTGTGGAACCGGCTGTTAGTAATTTTTTCAATTAAATTTGTAGTATTTAACAATATTGAATTATTCAAATACCGAATTGTAAAAACTTTCTCAAATGTTTAGTTCATTGGCCATTATTTATAATGTTTCTTTTGTACTAAAGCCTGATTTAGTAATCATTATCTTTATTCAAATTTATTATAATAATACAATTTTCATTAAAACAACTTTGTCGATAGATGTGTAAACAATTATATAAGTTGATTCTTTGAATATTACAGCAAACTAAGTGTTAGCAAAAATAATAATCTCTAATCGCCTGCTGTGAAACACAGCAAATCACTCGATAGCTGTTTTGTTTTTTTGAGATTCTTTAGGAGTGAGAGAATTCGACTGTAAGTTCACTTTTGTAACTGCTTACACATCTATCGATAAAGTTGCTTTAATGAAAATTAATTTTCAGGTGCGAGGCGACACTAGATTTCGCAACACTTATTTGTCATAATAATATAAATATGATTCAACGCATAATTTCTACCGTACTCAAACAAAATTGTCAAATCGGATTAGTATTTCCTAATATTAGTCAAACGTACAATCTCTCCAGTTCCGTCGTAATGGTACGTTTAAGGATGCTTACCTATTATTTATATATTACCAATTATTCAATTACGTCAAAACATACATTAAATGAATTTTTATAAACTATATAAATTCGCATACGCTAATTGTCAAATTTTGACACTACAACAAAATTTGTTGCATCTAGCTAATAAAAAAACCTTTACACATTTTGCTAATGTATTTTTCAAGTTGGGTTACTGTTTTACCGCCATCAACCTCACATTTATAATACAGATAAGTAATTTTTATAGTATAGGCAATTGTCGATTATTGTTAATAATTATTACTTGTTTGTTTGCAATATTAAAATTTCTCATAGTGGGTTGTTATTAATACCTAATAATACATAAATTTTCTCATCATTTGGTACACAGTTCAATTTGTCAGTATGTATCTCCAGTTAAGTAAAATAAATTAAAAAATATACACCGTACCCCACGTAAGACGGCCATTAGACCTTTATAGAAATTAAATCAATTTAATTTTTGTAAATTTATACATAAAAAAACTATGCTCTCACAAATAAAAATTTAATGATCATCGTACAACTTCCGGTATAACCGGAATTCGTTATTTTAAACAAAACACTCTATATATTATTTAAATTTAGCATAAAATAAATTCTGTTCAATTTTTTTAAATTTTTAGTCGCCTATAGACAATTTCTTGAAGTCGCCGATTTTAGGTACTATTTTAACCAAATACTTGAACTTTTAGGATAAAGTACTAGAATGGGTACTTTTAATATACATGCACATTTAAATCGTTTGTTGTACAGAGTGTTTTAAAATTATTTGTAAAAATGATATACTTTAAATTTAAAAAACTTATTTAATTTAAACAGAACACTGTATATTTTTGTCATATTACTCAAAAAATATTCTGCACAATTATAATGCAGATAGCATTCTATTGTTAGTTTAGAGCAAACTGAAATTAAATTAGATAAAGTAAAAATTAAATATGACGAACTTATTGTTTATTAATATTAATTCTTGCATTTAGAAGAATACCAAAACTACAAACCATTTATAAATGAGATGCGCTAAATTAGAAAAGCAACTTCGGTATAACAATTTGTTTAATTTACACGCAAGTTAATGTATTCTGTTAGTGTAGGGTTATAAATGCATTGATTTTGCAAATATTAAAGCCGAACATAACAACGTAAGTGTTAAATGTGAATTAATTTACGTTTATTTAACGTATGAATGAAATCAGTAATTTATTTTGTTCAAAAATAGCAATCACAAAGTGTTCTCAAACTCTAGACTAAATTAAAGAATGAATGAAATTTGTTAAACTTAGATAGTTGAACTACAGTACTATTAATAAAACAAACTTTCTCCAGAATGCAAAAAAATGAAACGAAAGTCTTAAGCTACAACTTTTATTAAAAAAAATTAATATCTTCATTTGTTACAAAGGTAAAAATTTTTTAATAGATCTAATTATACAGGTTCTTTTTGCATGGACATTATTTTAACAAAACTTTTCAAAAATGAAGTTAGAAAAAATATGAAACAATTACGTAATCCTGTGATATTATATTTTTTAAAATTTAGATTCACTTTTTATCCCTTCTACTTTTGCCATGACGACATCGATACTTTTTTTTAAATAGCTCTACCTAAATTTTTTGCAGTTTTGAGTAGACGAAAGCATTCTGAGTTCAAACATGTGTCATTTTTGACATTGACCGTTTCCAAGATATTAATTTTAAAAGCAAACCGAAACTAGAGATTGTTTACAACATGTTTCTTTAAAACAAGAAATAAATTTCTTTTAATCACTTTATCAGTAATTGGTAACAATTGTTTGTTTTACCTTTACCTTAAACAACATGGTTCGTTATTTGCAATAAATAATTGTTACTAACTGACAAAATGACTCTGAATATTTTGATCACTTGTTTCAAAAATATTTGTAAAATATCTCTAGTTTTTGTTTTAGTTTAGAAATTAATATCTTGGGAACTCTCAGCATCCATGTCAAAAATGACGCATGTCTGAACTCTGAATGCTTAATTCTACCGAAAACTGCAAAAATGTAGGTAATACCATTTAAAAAAATTATTGATGACGTCATTTCAAAAGGTAAATGAGATAAAAAATTAATTTGAATTTCAGGAAATATGCGCTTTAAAAAACTAAATTTACCTGTCAAAGGGCTATTGTCGTAAATGATCTGGAACTTATACATATCAATTATTTCTTCACATATGTCATACACAGTGCTGCTCTCGGCATTCTTACTTTACCTTTCACTGCTTTACTATAAGTATGTTACATTCTCATTATGTGTAACCGCAACTAGAAACATTTGTTTGTGTCCGTGATTTTTAAAGAGTTCATATTTAGCCTGAAAAAAAAATATTTGCCTTTTATTAATTTTTGCTATAAAAAATACATCAAATATTTATAACAATGTTATTAAATAAAAATTTAGGATTTTTATAATAAATAGTATTGATTTGGTAATTATCACTATTATAATTCTATCTGACATTATGAATCAAAGAATAAATGAACCTCAGGAGAACTGTGGAGTTGCGCAAGCACAGTAGACAAAAAATACTTTTTGAAAATCGGCTGTGTTTTTGTTGCAAATTGAGATATCAAAAATAGATAAGATCTTATACTACAACTTTTGTTTGAACCGTTTTTTCATGTTTTTTTTAAGAAGTTTACATTTAAAGAATTAAAAATTAAATTAAAAAATTGTTTAATCTAATAGAATACGTTTTTAAATAAACAAATAAACAAAGGTCTTTATTGCAAAAAAAAATAATTTTATACGTAATTTCAGATTTTCATAGATTCCTTAATTTTTTTCGACCCAAATGTGTACAGTGTGTCCTATTTTCATGCAATTAGGGGTTTCAGGTATTTCCCGAATTGATAGGGAAAAGAGTGGATGGGACCCTTGGCCCGATTTTAAAGACACATTCAATGGTCTAAACAGCACTTTTATATCTCGTTTAGGAGATACAGAGTGTTTACGTTTTATGCCGTTTCTGTTTAATGTTTCATAGACTTCTTGTTTGTAAATATTTGAACCAAAACATTTTTGTGCATTTTTTTATATGCAATTCAATGGCGTACTCAAATTTATTCTAGCTTAATTCGTTTTTAAGTTAGAGACTAAGCATACAATTTTTAAATAAAAACCATAGCTAGCTATGATTCAATTGATTAGAGATTTTTTTAGCTTTTCTGAAAATATATGGTTTTAAATATTTATCTTGGCAAATAAGAAAATTATAAACGATTTTTTGAAAAAACCTCTTGATCAAAGTCACCTATAAATCTTTGGTTACTGCGCGCATTCGTTGCTAATTTTTGACACTTCACGCAGTTGTTTCTTATAAATAATTGGGCGGAACATACATAGATGTGATTAAATTTAATGTTTCAAAGCTTTGCTTAAAATAATAATTAATTACTGAAATTAATAACTTTTTGCCATTTATTTAAAAGAAATAACTGCGTGAAGTGTCAAAAAACTAACAACAAATGCTCGCAGTAAACAAAGGCTTATAGGTGACTTTGATCAAGAGGTGTTTATAATTTTTCTTATTTGCCGAGATAAATATATAAAACCATATATTTCCAGAAAGCTAAATGAAGTCTCTAATTAATGGAGTCATAGCCAACTATGGTTTTCATTTAAAAAAATCCATATTTAGTCTGTAACTCGAAAACAAATTAAGCTAAGCTAAGTAAATTCGAGTACGCCATTAAAGTGCATATAAAAAAAAGCAATAAAATTTTTAGTTAAAATAAAAAATATTAACAAACAAAAAAGTTATGAAGCTTTAAAGAAAGCGGCATAAAACGTAAACCACTCTGTATCTCCCAAACGAGTCGACATATCGAAGTGCTGTTTAGAGCGTTAAATTTTTCTTAAAAATCGGGTCATGGGTTATGACCACGGTTTTTCCTTATCAATTAGCAAAATAGCTGAAACCTCCCATTTACATAGAAAATATTGATTACATATAAATATTGATACATTGTGTTTTGTCTGTACATTTATATTTATGATTTAAGTAGATTTTAAGATGTACCTTTTGTCTTTTTTATAAATTAGTCATAAGCAACTTTGGTTCCCAAGCGCAGTGTACGTGACAATAATGTGTAGCCGGAGATTAGTTGCCCGCTTCAATGAATACCTTTGTGAGCCGTAAAAACGGCGCCAGCTTTCTGCGGCTGTACAATGGAAGATTGACGGCCGATGTTTATTTTGCGCCAATTTGTTTTTGCGATATTTGTGAACCCTCAATCTTCGGTTACCGAGTCTGTACCAGTCCGTGCCACCCTGCTGTAGCGCACCATCGGTCAAGTGCCGTGGCGGTAATTTTTTGTGGCCAATGGCGTTTAATTTAAGTTGTTGTTGGGGATGCCCCTCTGGCTTCCAAAGGTTTTAAAAAGCGTTAAGTTTAGATTTAGAGTTAGTACCGTACTTCGTACAAAAAATAATTGTTAACAACCAAGCAGTTCGAAGGTAAACCCACCTTCGCCCGAACACATTGATTGGTCTAAACTAGCTACCCAAAAAAAAATGTCACACGGTAGTTTTTACCGCAAGTAAATGATTAAAAAAGTAAAATTTTAACGCAAGAACATTCTTAAACTTTTGACACATGACAACATTCTATTGAAATACGAATTAAAATTTAACATTCTTGATCAAAATTGCCATCTGAACGAATAGTTTTACTCAATTCCTAGTAATATCTTAAAAAATCAAACACAATAATAAATGCATTTGACTAAAAAAAAATAGGAACACTATTTACACTAAATGCATAAAAGAACGACACTTACCAAAATAAACGAATCTATTTTAATGCAACAACACACATTTTATAAAGACTTAAGCTAATCGAAAATTTTGTTTTTTAGGCTTTAACACTGTTTTATAATAACTATCATAAAATTATACGACCCCATAATCTAAACGTAACGGAGTTTGTTTTAGAATTACCAAAAAAAGTTGAGAGCGTTGTAATTACTTTTGCAAGTAGCGGCTCAGCGTCTTCACGTTAAGTTTAGATTACAATACGCTTATAGTTGTTACGAAACTAATTTGCGAAGAACCATAGCAAATAGCAAAGTGACAAACTTAAATATCCCTTCGCAACTTCATTGTTTGTGAAATAACTGACATCATCGGTTTTTTTTGTGGCAAAATATCATTGTAACAAAGATTACAATTTTCGATTAAAAAGTAAAAGATTTTATCATTATTTTTTATAAAAAGGTATAGTCCTATCTTTCCTATTCAACAAACGCATCCCTCTAATGAGGTCGCTACCTGATACTTCAGTAATCTGAATTTTCAATGTATCTGCTTTATAAACTTTTAAAACAGGCTTTTTAGAAAGCTCCTGTGAATGAACTGATTATTATTGCTTACAAAAGGCAACTTTTATAAACTCGCAACATGCTATTAAATAAGATGACAGAATGTTAAATTTAGTCTAAAACGATAAAAAAAAAGTTGTCTTGGGAAAAGTCTACAATTTATGTTTACAAAGTTTGATGGAAATAAATGATTTATTTATATAAAACTTACAGATAAGTTTAATGCTGTTATTTTCTTAATATTAACAAAGTTCTTCTAAGATCTTCCAGATTTCAATATAAAAGTTTTGGGTTTTTACTCGTATGCTTATTTTATTACTATCAATATGAAAAAAGACGCAAATATAATTTCAGTGCAATTAAAATTGAATTTTTCTAAAAATTAGGAACAAAAACAAACTAATTAGCAAATAAAATAGTAACAATTTTTTTCAATTATTTTATATTTTTAAAGAAATGAAATTTTTTCACATAAATAACAATGTACTATAACTAAAAAAGTACGATGATTAAAACTAGTACTACAGGCAATCCATTGTAACTGTAGAAAAAGTTGCACGTTGCGCAGGTAAGGTGTTGGAGTAGGGACCCGGTTGTACACTCAAAGGTAAAATGATTTCGTAACTGTTGGTTATTCCAGCATGAAACACTGGCGGTATAAGATATCAGCGTAGGTACACCGTAGATATTTAAAATATTGCTTCACATTCATTTATTCAATTTTAATTTTTATATGATTATAATGACGTCGTTTGCTAATTGTTATTAACATAATTATGCCTAAAAGATGTTAAGTTCGTAATGTGCGTTAACAATATAAATCTTATCTAATAATAAATAAATTATCTTTTATCTTTCTAATTTTAATTTAATAACTACACTTCCGGGTCAAAATTCATATCATTGGAATGTAAAACTTTCTTTTAAAAATGACTAATTTAGAATACAAAAGCTTGGATGTACAAAACAAAATTAATTCTATTGTTAAGTAAATGTCTTTCTGATTGGTTAAAATTTAAATCTTAAATCCTCTGATTGGCTAACAAATTGTTAATATCTTTTGTTAACTAAAGATTATGCTTTACGCAACCGGGTAAAAATGAGTATTAGTTGAACATTATCAGTTTACTTGCATAGCTAGGTCTATATATTTAGTTTTAAATTAAGAAAATGTCAAAGTTAGGACAGGGAAAAGCTATTAGTGCTCAAACTCGCGAAGTAGTGTTTAAAGTTTTTCAATATTTTAAAAAATTGCCAACAATGAAGTGAACATCATAGATGCTTCTGAGGTTGAGTTAAAAAGCCATTTATCAGCGGCTACAGGTGTTTCACAGAGTATGCTTTACAAAATTATCAAGGAAGGGAATGACGCACCAAATGATCCTGAAGCTGAAGAGGACGCCAATGTTTTTAAATCTCCAAAAAGGAAGCGAAAGAAAAATTTCCAATTACTGACATACATGAAACAAAACTGCATCACATTAGGCGTATCATTTATAATTACCATAAAACAAACAACCAACGGGTAACTCTTAAGAATTTGTTACAAAAATTAAAAGAAGATTTAGATTATGTCGGTGGCAGGTCTTCACTACACAAAATTATTAAAAAATGGGGTTTAAATTTTCTTCGGCTGAAAATAATCGAAAATTATTACAAGAGAAGCCCGATATAAGACACTTAAGAATTGCTTTTTTGAAAAAATTAAAATGTACCGCAATGACAATCGACCAATCATTTACATGGACGAAACTTACATCCATGGCAGCCATACAGTTTCAAAATCGTGGACCGACAAAACAAGAAATGGTTTATTTGGTAATATTTCTAAGGGACAACGATTAATTATGTTGCATGCAGGAGGATAGTCATGGTTTTGTGAAGAATGCACTATTAATTTTAAATCTGGAACCAAATCAGGAGATTATCATCATGAGATGAATTTCAATAATTACGAAAAATGGCTCACCGAAAAGCTGATACCAAATTTGCCAGAAAAATCGGTGTTAGTGATTGACAACGCGCCATACCATAATGTCCAAATAAATCCAGCGCCCAATTCAAACAGCAGAAAACAAGTGATGATTGACTGGTTAACGCAAAACGATATTCCCGCATCATTGGATTTGACTAAAGCTGAACTTTATTTTTAATAAAAAACAACAAAAACAAACTTAAAAAATTCAAAATAGACACAATAATGCAGGCAGCTGGTCATACTGTGTTAAGATTACCCCTTATCACCCCGAACTTAACCCAATCGAGATGATTTGGGCTACCGTAAAAATTTTGTAGCATCCCACAATGTAACTTTTAAGTTAGAAGATGCGAAAAAATTAGCGGAAGAAAAATTTGCCTCCATTACGGTAGAAGATTGGAACAGATGACGATTCTAATACTGCGTCGTTGTTACCCTGAATTGCCGCAAATTTAATTGTGTTCATTAAATATTTCTATTTTTTATTCGTTCAAAATTAGTATAAACTTAATGATTTATAGTTTAGGTATTCAAATCCAAAATAAAAGATCGCTCTGTATTTATTTTATTTATTATTGTATTTATTTGTTTATTTGTATTTACCTAATTATTATTATTGTAAAAGCATAATTTGTTAATAAAATGCTTGAATTTTTGTATATTGTGTACCTACTAACCAGAAAAGTAATAAATTATTGGTGTAATAATAAAATTTATCTTGCACCAATTTGTATTATATGCTAGTAATACCTACTTCTGCCCGGAGTGTACTATTGTCTGGTCACGCCTTGAAATTCTATAAACAGCTACATTTTTCCTGCGCGAGATTTCTTAAGTTACAATGGATTGCCTGTACTTTCCTACGGTTTATAAAATTAAAAAAAACGAAAAGTTTCACAAAGAACTCTACATTGCTTCGATACTAATAAACGTGTATACAAACTGTAAAGCGACATAAAATAAATTATAAAGTATAGAAAGTGTGTCTGGAAAAAGTGACAAAAAACTAACTGTTTTCTAAAATTTTACGTAATTTATTATTGACCTTAAAATTCCAGAAGGATCGTATTGATAGCTTAATACACACATCACATGTTTAACTACGTTACTGATCTTCTGAGGCACAATACATAAATGAAAAATAACCATACGAATAAATAACAATAAATTTAATCTACTGAAAAAAAAACTAAAGAAGACACTTTTGATTAATTATGCTTTTCGGTATTTTGTAAAAAACATTTGTTTCTGTTGTTCTTGTCTATATTTTCAAAGAGAAAATTTCCAATAATATAAATTAACATTATAAAGTCGATGTTTTGTCACCGTAAATTGTCACTTATTCAATAAAACAAAAGTAGGTGAAATGGGTAATTTATTTGTATTAGAAAGCTCTAATAAACATTTATAAGAATTTGACAAGTATTCACGTAAATGAAGTTTTGATTTTTTTAGTTGATAACAGAGGAAATATGTATTTAATCGGGAAAGCAGACGCTTTATCGCAATGAAATGTGTTATGAAAAGTGGAGCTTTACTTTTGTTACATTTCACTAATTGACTACCAAATAACATTGTTATTCCAAAACTTTTTGCAATATTTGTATACGTTAAAACATAATGTGGAAAAAAACTAAAAGAGAAAATTATGAATAAAATAAGAATAAACAAAGGTATTATAAAAGAAGCAATAAAGGAAATATATGACAATAAGTATGGGGATAGGAAAAATTTGTAATAAGTAAAAAAAAAGATAGATTTTTGTGAGTCTAGTGAGAAGGATAATGGGATAGAGGGATTGGGAAAAACTAGAAAAGATACAGAAGAAATATTGAAAAAATACGTATAAAAACGGAAAGAGGGCGTTGATATACTGGGTGAGTTTTTTAACTTGAGACATCAGAATAACTCGGAAAGAGTGGGATATTGCAAAATTTTTTTTAAAAAGTTACAGGGCTTTGAAGGGGACAGATGATGATGACCTTGACTTTGACCTTGAGCTCAATTTCCAAGGTCGAACTAAGGTCAACTTTGATTGTTCAAATGGAAACCCCTATTTTTTTTGACGGATTCAAGGTTTGCATAATTTGCATAAAAAATTTTGTTGAGAACACTTTTTTAAAAAATGCTTTGTTTTCCCGCTAGACGGCGTCCTCAAACTTAGGTAACCAGAATTACTTGGAAAAGAATAACTTGGAAAGGTACTGCAACTGTCGCCTTAAACATTTTTTGCAATACCGCGTACTTTTCGAGTATGAGGGCGCTTTCTAGCGAGAAAACAGTTTTTAGAAAAAGTGTCCTCAACAAAAGATTTGTATTTTTTCATGCAGATCTTAAATCCGTCGAAGAAAATGGGGGTTTATATTTGAAAAATCAAACTTGACCTTAGTTTGACCTAAACAATTGGGCTCAAGGTTAAAGTCAAAGTCATAATCATGTGTCCGAAACTTTTGTCTAACATTTTTTTTAGATTATGTAATTTGTATGTTGAAAGGATGGAAAACAAAACCGAATAAATGTTAGAAAAAAGTGGAGACACAGAAAAATAAGATGCGGGACAGAAAATAACATTACAAAAGCGGCGCATATGGAAGAGAAAAGAAAAAGAGGTTAAGACAAGGAGGAAGATTCATGGAAAAGAAAATAGATGAGTAAAATATAAAAAAAAATAACGAAGAATAGACAATTGATAACAGAAAAAGTGCAAAATACGTAACAGAAGGTAAGAAAAGAATAATAGAAGGTTTTAGAAGAAAAAACGAAAAAGTGGAAAGGAACAGGACTACAATAGAAAATGGAAAAAGAATAAAGGATAGAAAAAAAAGATATTGAAAGTATAGTAAATTAGTGGGATATAGGATACAGAAACAGAATCTCTTGTTAATTTCAAAAGTCACAATTTTTTTTTGATGGAAGTTAGATCATCGAAAACCAAATTATATTTGAGAGGATATTAAGTATTTGATAATAAACGGATTTTTACTACTTTTTACATCTAATAAAAATAAAACGAGTTTTCAGAAATCTGATTTTTCAGTAACCTTAAATGCATTTTGCTCTTAAAATGAGTGTTTATATATTTTCGGATTTTAGAATTAAATCTTAAGAAAAACAAATATTTTATGCTCTTTAGTGTATCGAATCACAAAAATAATCAGTAACATGATTCTCCACCTTACATTATCCGAAAAATTTTAGATTTTTTTTACTGTCGTCAATAAACACTTTTTGTAAAAAAATGAAAAACAGCCGAGATAAGAATTAACTCACAACCCCGTGCAGTTTTTGCTCACTCTTCAGTTAGTGATAACGTTCCGTTTATAAGTGGGAGCGTGATGTCGAGAAGGAAATGTTCTATCAGAATTCTCTGAAAATACCAAGTTCTTCAGCAACCGTCCGAATTCTGTCCGAATAACCGCACTAAGTCTTTACTTTACTATATAGTGTACTCATTCTTCCCACTTCAATAACCGCGATACTATTCTAAATCAGGTGATTGAATTTCGTTTCCTTCAGACATAGGTCTCAGTTATTTTTATTAACCGTATTTTTAAAGCCCACATCTACTGCTAATCCGTGTCAGTTAAGATGGAAGCGCAGTTTTCGGTTATGAAGACTCTGGTAATACACACTAGCTGTAACTAATGGTCAAAAAGTAGATGACCAAATGTGATCATATGGGCCTACAAATATACTTATGCGACTTTCCGTCATTAATTTATGATTTATTTTGATTAAATATATCACGTTCGTTTAGAAATATTGCTTTGGCAGGTTTAATTTATGACTTCCGTCGTCAAATAACGTTTCAGTTTTATTTAACGTGTATGCTTTTGCTTGAAAATGTTTGCTTTAGCTATGTTATTAATACCAATTGTTTTCTAATTTGTATAGAAATATCTAGGAGACATATTTCTTAATTGATTGTGTTGATTTTTTCCACATTTTGTTTTTTCCTTGCCTTTTTCGGAATAATATTAGCACAAATTAGTACAATTCTTTCACAATTTTTTTCTTTGGCGTCATAATTATAAAGACTGTACGTTCTGTATGAAAAAAAAAAACTTTTACTGTATTGAGTCATTCGTCGACAAGCATTTCAAGTGTAAAGATGGGCATATAGCACGTGGTTGTGGTCGGGAAATTTTCAATGTATTTTTATTGAAGTGTAGTTAAGTGGGTGGTTGACTCTAGTTCGCTTTTTGCCGTTATCGTTCAAGTTTCATTTAAAATACTATGTACCTTTGAGATAGCTTTCGTTTGGTCATTCAGCTTTTCGCTAGTAAAAACGGTTATTAAAAGAATTTTCAACGTTGCATAAATATACCTAGGTATTTTATGTTCTATCGAGTTTATTTTAAATTGAACGTCTTATTTACTATTTTTTTTTTAGATTAGGCGTAAAGTTCTAAAAAAATCTCCTGTACCTACATCTAACCGTTTTTGAGATTTTAAGAATAAAAAACGTGCTTCCTACATAACCAATTTTGTAATAGCATATTTTCTAAGTTTTTGAAAATTTGATTCTCATATTTATCAAAATTTTGAAAGAATTTTTGTAATATTTGTTGTCTACTTTTATACAGGGTATTTAACATTTCTTGGCCATCATTCGCATTTTTAATATGGGTTACGTATACCTATTTCTGAGTTGATTAAGTCTATTTTTTGGCAAATTCAGCAACAAATAGTTTTTATAATTACAAACAACATATCAAACAATAAAAATGCTAATATTTCTTAAATCAAAAATATTTGATTGCAAAAGTTATGGGTACGCGCAAAATACTTATAGTATTTTGAGGGTAAATTTGAACGTGTTAGTGTGAATCAATTTTAAGCAAATTCAGCAATAAATAGTTTTTACAATTATAAACATTATATCAAAGAATAAAAATGCTAATATTTCTTAAATCGAAAATATTTGATTGCAAAGTTATGGGTACGCGCGAAATACTTAGAGTATTTTTGAGGGTGAACACTTAGAGTATGTTCGAAAGTAAATTTGAAGGTGTTGGTTTAGGCAAATTCAGCAATAAATAGTTTTATACTTATAAACATCATGTTAAATAATAAAAATGTTAATATTTCTTAAATCGAAAATATTTGAGTGCAAAGTTATAGCTACGAGCGACATACTTAGAGTATGTTCGAGGGTGAATTTGAACGTTTTGGCGAGAATCAAATTTTAGGCAAATTTAGCAATAAATAGTTTTCATAATTATAAACAACATAGCAAAGAATAAAAATGTTAATATATCTTAAATCGAAAATATTTGATTGCAAAGTTATAGATACGAGCGACATACTTAGAGTATGTTCGAGGGTGAATTTGAACGTTTTGGCGTGAATCAGTTTATTGACAAATTCAGCAATAAATAGTTTTTATAATTACAAACAACAGACCAAATAATAAAAACGCTAATATTTCTTAAATCGAAAATATTTGATTGCAAAGTCATGGGTACGCGCAATATGCTTAGAGTATTTTTGAGGGTGAATTTGAACGTGTTAGTGCCAATCAATCTAAATAATAAAAATGCTAATATTTCTTTAATCGAAAATATTTGATTGCAAAGTTATGGCTAATGTCGCGCGTAGCCATAACTTTGGAATCAAATATTTTTAATTTAAAAATTATTACCTTTTTTATTTTTGATATGTTTTGTTTATAATTATAAAAATATTTGTTACTAAATTTGCATAATAAGTAATCCACCCAAACACTACAAAAAAGCTCTTAAAATTCGATAGGTATAAGTGTACTTTGCAAATTTGTGTATATGAGAAAAATATAGTTTTGAGAAAATAAACAAAACTATTTTTAAAAATCTATTTTGTGTGTTTTCAACCGGAAACAGTTGAATCAAATTTTACTTAAAAATCTAGAAAAAAAGTGATAAAATTATGTTTTATTTGAAAATATGTTTTAGTCAAAAAATTTAAGTGAAACATAAATTATAAAAGTGTTAGAAATTCAACATACGTAAAATGCGCCATTCAAAAAGAGTCAACAACATTAAAGCATTGTTTTCAGAACAATAATACGCGAAGATGCATTAAACGGGTATATAAATCCAAGCTTTTGCAAGTAAAATGTTAGGTGTAAATGACAAACTTTCCAGCTGTCATAAAACGTTATTCGGTGTGAGGGAGCGCAAAATTTGAGTTTTGCATGTGCGAATAAATCCGCCTCTATAAATCACAATTAGATTAATTTACAAATTCCCAAAAGCAATTTTGTTTTTACTACAGGTAACCTTTGTTTTGGTAAAATTTTAAAATGGAAATGAAAATTTCAAAATGGATTATTTTCACGTCGGAACTCTCCCTTACACATGTGCCAAATTAGAATATGATAGAAATAGCTACGGGCAAGCATAAAATTATAAAGGGGCGAATACGGAGACAGTCAAGGAGAGTTGGGACCGGAAGGCACCCAAAGTGGTGTTCCATGTTAGCTCCGGGGCTCGGGAAGTTTACAATTCCGGGGTGTTTTGTTTGCATCTGATGTGAAGGGATATTTCGATCCTTAGGTATCAAAGTTACGTGATAATGCGTTAATAATGTTAATTTTCTAAACAGGTAGGAAATGACGTAATGATACACTAAAGGGTTGTAAGAAAATCAGATACCCTTACAAAGGAACCAAAGATAAAAGGTACAATAAACCCAATTTGTTTGTAAGTGTTAAAAAGGGTGTTTTAGAAATAACATGTAGAATTTATACCCTTATTTTCAGTTGAACTGAATATTGAAGTGAAAGTGTTGGTAATTTTCTCGAATTGTTTTTGCAAACCGTGCATTAGAGGTAAAACATTCATAAATTCTATTTCGACGTGTATATAAAGAATTGTTGCTGTCAGTATTTTGTTTTGTTCTCTATTTCTTCTAGATTACGCTAAAGTGGGTTTGTATAAGTTAAATTTATCTTAGTCTGTTATTGTATTGGTTTGAAGAGGACAGCTTTTAGAAAACCGGCTACTGAATTGATAGCAAACGTTTGTTTAGAAAAAAATTGTTGAAAAATATTTTATTTATAAGGGCATTTTATTAAACCGATTGTTATTTATTTAGGCAACCGAAAACTAATATATTACTCATAATTTTGGATTAATGCTAATGTTAGGATCAAATAAATCTAATTACATGTATTGACCTTATATCATTAATGTTGAATACGTAAACATATCGGATCACAAATGCGCATTACATTAATGATATTGTGCACTATATTAATTACATATTTTAGTAATTTTGACTTTAAAATATCAAGTATTTCAACCTTTGATGTAATTGTAGTGTTACTGGTCTGCAGCCTTAGGTAACAAAGAAAGCTTGCTGAAATCTAATATTTTGTTTATCTACAAATTTACACAGAACTGTGTATATACGTAACTGATTGACCAAAGTCAAACTCTTTACATTCTGTAACTCAAAGCTTCAAATTCCAAACTTCAAAATTATACCACATAATTTGCTATAGCACTGATTTTAAAATTAGTCTTATCGTCTTCGTCGTATAAAATCTCTTATTACAGAATCATAATTTTTTATAATTGTTTAAAGAAAGATTATTCTTTGATTTTGAAAACGGTCTCTCAATTATTTTTAATTTATTTAATAACTCGAAAATGTTTTATTGGAAACTTTGTTTGAAAAGTTTTTTTGTAATTTGTCACCATTTGTTAAGGATTTAATTTTACTGTACTAAATTAGGTTGAAAATTATAAATATTGTAAGGGTAATTAGAGGAACCGGTCTTTGTTTGCTAGACTCTCATGTAGTCCAACGGTTACAATCACTCTACGGTTTATTTGTAAACAAATTAAAACAAAAATAATAATCAGAATTGAAAATCTGCCCGGCAGTTTTGTTAGTCGCAGAGAGGTTGTGGATGTACTTACTAATTATAAAATTAAAAGCTTTCAAACTGCAACAAGAGAGAACCCAGAGGGCCCGACTTAGTAGATTGTGCAGAAAATATTCTGGAGTAACTAGGAACCCATAAGAAGTTAACAAATAAAATTTGTAGACTTAAAATGATGTATTGCAGTAAGTAATATTCAAGAAAACACTACTATTTATTTAATATTCAAGTAATTTGTAAATCGGATATTTTATATCAAACTTTTATTAGTTCATTGTTGATAACAAATATACATCAGCCGATAGCACTCGTTAAGTACATTTCAAATATGCATTTAGAATTTTGATCGGATGTGTAGATTCCAGTTTATTATTAAATTAATAAAAATGTATTGCTGGATCGGGTGTTTAATATAAAATTTATACTAGTTAATTGTTGATAACAAACTATACATCAACTGGTAGCACTCATTAAGTAAATATCAATTATGAATTTAGAATTTTGATTGGAGGTATAGATTATGGTTTATTAGCAAATTAAT
Organism: Abscondita cerata; assembly: GCA_030710515.1. Taxonomy (NCBI): domain Eukaryota; kingdom Metazoa; phylum Arthropoda; class Insecta; order Coleoptera; family Lampyridae; genus Abscondita; species Abscondita cerata. The sequence continues at coordinate 167,734 of JALBCR010002351.1, forward strand.
AAAAAAATGCTGCTGAATCGGATATTTTATATCAAACTCTCTTTAGTTCATTGTTGATATACTATACATCAACTGATACCACTCATCCAGTACATATCAAATATGCATTTAGAATATTGATCGAATTTATAGATTTTAGTTTATTAACAAATACTACTAATCTCAATTGTAGGTTTTGCGACATCTAGTGTCGCCTCGTGTTAGCAATCACGTACGCAATGGTTTGAATTAAGCAACTTTGTCGACAGGTATGTAAAAGCAGTTACATAAGTCGATCCTTCGATAATTATAACCAACATAAGCGTTAGCAAAAAAAATATCTGCTGTAAATTCGCAAGAGGTTGTACAATAGCAAACAAACTCTGAAAATTACTCGACAGATGTTTCGTCCTTTTGGGACTCTTCAGGAGTGAGAGAACTCGAGTGTAAGTTCACTATTGTACAAATGCGTGCTGTCAACTATATTCCCTACTGGAGGGTACATCATATTCAAACTGTAGATTTTGCGACATCTAGTGTCGACTCGTGTTAGCGATCACGTACGTAATGGTTCGCATTAAGCAACTTTGTTGACACGTATGTAAAAGCAGTTACATAAGTCGCCTGCTGTAAATTTGCAAGAGGTTGTACAATAGCAAACAAACACTGAGAATCACTCGACAGCTGTTTCGTTCTTTTGGAACTTTTCAGGAGTAAAAGAACTCGAGTGTAAGTGCACTATTGTACAAATGTCAACTATATTCCCCTACTGGAGGGTACAGTTTGAATATGATGTACCCTCCAGTAGGGAATATAGTTAACAGCACGCATTTGTACAATACTGTGGGTAAACTTACACTCGAGTTTTCTCACTCCTGAAGAGTCCCAAAAGGACGAAACAGCTGTCGAAGGATTCACAGTGTTTGTTTGCTATTGTACAACCTCTTGCAAATTTACAGCAGGCGATTTGAGATAATTTTTTTTGCTAACACTTATGTTGGCTATAATTATCGAAGGATCGACTTATGTAGCTGCTTTTATATACCTGTCGTCAAAGTTGCTTAATTATTAATTTTAATGTTTAATTAAGTTATCAAATAAATAAAAAATTTCCTCCAAAGTATTCCCCTTGGGAATGGTTCCTAAAATAAAAGCAAGATTCCCTCTCTGGATTGCCATGCTAATGCTTTCTGAGGAATACAGATTGATTTATAACCATTTGTGATATAGAGGAAAACAGATTTTTTGCGTCATCACTCCAAGAACCAAAAGTTTTAAATCAAATGCACAAAAAAATCATCTTTAACTGTTTTATATTTGTTGTGTTTCTCAGATTGTTCTAAATTAGCAGCAGAACAGTCGAGGAGAGATGAAGGGTTAAATATGAAGTAGCTACCGTATCGACAAATATAACATCCCACACTAAAGCTTTCCGTTTACTCCAAAGAATTAAAATCAAACCAACAGGACGTTTATCGTCATCACGTAATAATCCTGATGGTTTCAAAATTTAAAGGATTTGAGCTGAAGCCAAAGCTCGCTTTAAAATATCATTAATGGTGTTGTGTCGAGAAAACCTACCACAACTTTTATTACAAGATATACCATGATTACCAAGAGTATCAACTTTAGAACCACAATGATCAGTGTGTGGTTGGAAAGCATTAGTTCCAAATCTTAAGGATGTGACAATTTGAAGAGTTTGTTTGTCTAACAATGTTTCTAATTGAGAAGACGAGAGCGCTTTTAACCAAGCACCTGATTATGATTGGGCACTGGCAAGTAAGATAACTTTATGTCGAGCATCATATAGTGATAACAAAGAATTAAATATAGTCTTGACACATAGAGTATTCCAACTACGTTGGGTTTGTCAGGTCAAGGTTCGTTAGGAAATAGTGATTTACAAACATCTAATGCCTTAGCTAAGTACTTACTCTCATAGTTATTTGAAAGAATTGATTTAATAAGATTAGCAGAAGCGTGAGTAGAGGTAAGAAATGATAAAACGGCAAGATCACTGACACAACGAATTCCTAAACCACCCAATGAAACAGGCAATGATGCATGTACCCAAGGCAAAGGACTAAATTTAATTAATTTAATTAGTTGACAGCACGCATTTGTACAATAGTAAACTTGCACTCGAGTTCTCTCACTTCTAAAGAGTTCCAAAAGGACGAAACGGTGTTTGTTTGCTATTCTACAACCTCTTACAAACTTACAGCGTGCGATTTGAGATTTTAATTTTTGCTAACACTTAGTTAGCTATAGTTATTGAAGGATCGACTTATGTAACTGCTTTTACAAATCTGTCGACAAAGTTGCTTAATGCAAATGCATTTACGTAGGTGATCATTAACACGAGTCCACACTAAGTGTCGCAAAACTTACTCAAAATGTCTATTAAGGAATTATTAATTTTATCATCAAAAACTTTACAAATATCTTTGGATTTCCAGAAAGGACAACAACGCATAAGATAATTAAATTTGGGAATTCAAAAACAATGACGCAACAAACAGTCATATGTGGATTAATGTTTCGGATATTATCTGATAAATTAGAAAATTTTGTTAAACATTTGGAAAACATCTGTGGAAAAGCATCTTCAGTTAAAGCAGCACCTAGAAAAAATAAATTACCATTGTCATTAAGACGAATATTAGGAATCAATGTCTGATAAAAGAAACAATGTTTATGTTAAATTTTTTACAAAAATACAACTCACATTTAAAAAATTGAGCGTTAAACCTAAGGGTTTAAACTTATCTAAAATAGTAAATCTTGCAATATACTCACTACCGAACCTCTAATCGTAACATCATCCAAATACCAAACGACTAGAAAGGGCAGGACCAAGAGAGTGACCTTGCTGTACATTAACACAAGACTGAATAAGTTTACTATTATATAAAAGATTTGAAAGTTGAGCATAACCCTGCCAAAAATATGGAAAGAGTTATGGAATTTGATTTTGAACATAACTTAAAAAAATATCACGTTCAATTGAATTAAAAGCATTTTTACATCTATTTTAACTAAAATTTTAGCCATCTTTTTGTGAAAGAACACATAAAAAGGAACCAAAAAAGAAACCTGAGAAATCTTTATTAACCTTACCTAAAAATAAAAAATTACAAAGATTTGTAATTTTCCATAAAAGATTTTGTTTTGCAACTCCGGAAGATTTACTTATCAGATCTTTTATATGTTGTGGATTTATTACATCCAAATCATTCGTAAGAACCAGAGGGAAAAGATATTTTTCCAAACTTGACTTGATCTTCAGAAACAGTCATGGTTTTATCTGATGACGGGAAATCTATAAGTATTTGTGAAGATCGATACGATAAAGAATGCTTCAAATGGAGTTGTTCAAGAGTATTAAAGTTCTCCTCAGCAAAACTATCAGAAGTACCTAAGAGACGAATAGCACTACAAATGTCTCTATCTCTTATTTTGTTTTTCACTGTTTTGTATACGGAATGTTGGTTTGATTACTCTTCTTAATACATTTTGACGATTTGTAATTGATGATGTTATTTTTAACTTTTGCAGTTAAAGACATGTCTTTGTTGTTTGTTTTTGGTAGTACAGACAGAATTTTATATGAGAAAAAGTTTTTCCCATTCTTCTGCAGTGTTTAAGGATACACAAAATTAATAATAGTTGTTAATTTAGTATTTCATAATCGCAGTCAAGAGAGATGTACCCTAAAACTACCTCAAATCAAAAAATTCTTTTGCAAAAATATTTAGTACATAATTTAAAAGCAGTCAACATACTTTTGTAATCGCAGTCGGAGAAAAATACCACCAGAATTCATCAATTCAAAAAATTTTTTGGAAAAATTATTTATGATTTATGAAGACACCATGTTAGTTAAATCTAAGTTACAAAGTTCATCCTTCTGCAAACACCCCTGCGTCTTGTAATTGAAGTCAAGAAAGAAGTACCCAGGAAATCAGTACAATCAAACAATTATTTTGGTGGAATAATTAGTGATCGACGAAGAAATGTATTTCTACCTTAAAGTACAATTCTAAGTGTACGCGTAAAATAATAAAAATTGAAAAGATATTTTCTTATTCAAAAGTGAAAATTAATATTTATTTTTACATTCATTTTTCGATATATTATTGTTTAAATTTTAATAATCATAAAAAATTAAGACCCAAAGGACCCCATATCGCAGTTGTGTGATGTGGTTGAGGTTTTTAATGTAAAAAACTTCGAGTTTTTAAGGCAAAAACGCAAGGATAGTAGTGCTTAAAAATTATATCTAGGGTATTTTGAGTGCTCATAAATCACTAAATATTCTTAAAAAATTTTTTTGATTTGATGTATTTATAGGATACACCTCTCTTGACTGCGATTAGAAAATGCGGGAATCTCTCGAAGAGGGACTGTGTTCAATAGTTAAATGTAGCGTATTTTGTCTGCTTAGTAAATAAATCAATATACTTCCAAAAACATTTAACGATTTGAACGATTTTCTTGACTTCGATTACAAGTGACGGAGTTGGCTTGCAGAATGATAGTGTTAAAAAATTAAACTTTTAGATAATTTGAGTGTTCATAATTTAGTTAATATTCCTGCAAAAGATTTTTTATATGACCGATTGTTAAGGTACTTCAATCTTACTACAATTGCCAAATGCAGGGATAACTTGCAGAGAGATGCTGCTCAAAAATCAGAACTACAATATTTTGACTGCTCATAAAATGCTCATAAATAAAATTTAAAATCTAAAATTCAAATCTGAAAACACGCGTTTTTAGCCCCCCCTTTCCTCAAAAACATGAAACAAAAGGATCCAGCTCAAAAATCGGAAACACATTACGGAAAAAGCTGATAAATTGTGCTTAGCTTTTGATAGTACAGTTTTTAATTTAATCAATGTGGAGGGAGGGGGGTTAAATACGTGAACGTCTTTGGGTGATCGTTTTGGAATTTTTTTGGTGTTTATATTATTAAAATTTTGCTGCAGTATACTGCAATTAAAAAAACTACAAACAAAAAATTTCTTTCAATAATGATCAACCTGTTATTGTTCCCAAAATACAAGCACAGTTACCACGTTAAACGTTTTGGTTTTGCCGTACCTCGAAATATTTTGAAATTGGTAGTGTTAATTAGTGACTTAGTTTAACTATGAACCAAAAGTTTCCAAACCTAATGCTTTGAAAAAGAAAACCAAAGATTTTGATGCCAACAGTTAACTGTAACGACTGTGAGTGTTAAAGTGCATATCGTTATCAAAGCGATAACTTTAAATGCTTAAAACATACGTGTGTCAATAAAGCCAAGTATTTCTTATACAGTAGCACACACGCAACAAAAGAACATCTGATGTAGCTTTTTGATTGTTGGCATTTCTTAGTTTTATACTATTCATACGTGTCCATGTAACACGAGATGTCGTTAAGACACACATTTTACTTTTAAATTTTTATGTTTTTCTTCTATTTTATGACAACTGCTAAATCTGGTTTTAAGGAAGTAATGGGTAACTAATAGGCAACAAGTGTGTCTAAATATGTGGCATCCCAAATTAAACGTTTACTTTTTGACCAAGCAGTAAGTGTTGCAGAATCTGGTTTCTTAACGTCGTTGCGTGAAAGACCATCCTTTAAATAATATTGTTAAAGTCATTATATTTTATTATTCTCTCCTTGCTCTTGAAACATCTAAGACCATTAACACGAATTTTCTTAATAGAAGCTCCACAGTTGCGATGGTAGTTCTGGAATAGACTGAATGAGTCTTCGCAAAGATGACTCATTCCTTTTAATGATCTTAAGGGTTTTAGCTTAAGAGTTATTTATGTATCAAGGGAATTATAAGGGTCCTGGTATAAATAAAATACATTAATAAAATGTTTATGGTAACGAAGGTAAAATAACTCCATGGTTACGGCGAGCGCACAATGATTCTGAACATTTATTGTAATTTTTTGAAATCTGTCGTTTGAGTTAGTATTTAGATTACCCTTCAAATTACAAAAGTTCTAAGTTTTTACGAGTTTTTATTTATTTCGCACTTGTATCAATTAATAAATATTTAAAATTATTCACACTTTTTAAACGCAACTCCACTCATTAAAAAGTATTAAAACTATCAATAAACACAACAATAACACATTAAACATTTGATACCTCTATAGTAATGAGGCGGATTTTTTTTAAATCACTGATCTTATATCGGTAAAAATAGACAGAATTGGACTAAAAATAGTATAAAGCCAAAAAACAATCTTTGTTTCTAAAAACATTTTACTAAGATGACTTTGGTTAAAACCCTTGAGAACAATGCATAGTACCCCAACTTTGCAAACATCCTGTATAATATATATAACCATTTATTTATTTATTTGTAAGGTACATTTTAAATATTGTATTGTGATGTAAGTATTATGTATGGTCCTCCAGAAGATCCAGAAGATCAATATACACCTGTATAGTGTGCAATTGAGGATTAGTTCATCTTGGTAAATCATTTGCTTTAAGGCTTAGGAAAATCACTAAATAACAAAAAAAAAAAATAATGGGAAAACAAATAACCAGGACAGATAATACAAAAATATTACAAAATGTAACTATAATAGTAGTAGTTTTACCTAATTGTACAGAATTGTAATTCCTAAATAACGCTCTAAATTTTCCCCAGTTAATAAGCTTTTTTGTGAATTATAATAAAACGTTTATTATTTAATGCTCCTATAGTAATAAAGTTTAAAATAACAAACTTCTTTTCATAAAAGAAGGTATTAAAGATTTAAGGTTGAAACTGAAAAAAAACAAAATGTTAACAGTTTAAATCTTGTTAGAGAGAGATTTTTCTGAATGGAATCCTTTACTCGCATTTAAGTTTAAACACTTCTTTCCTTTAAAAAAATCAATAAATAAATAATATTTTAATTACGCGTTTGATATTTAATTAATGTAAGTAATTCAATAATTCAGAATAATTTTATTTAATATTTATGTAGGATTCTATTATTTTAAATTAAAAGTAAGGATTTTACCTCAGTAAACAGGACAAAAATATTTCTAATTTTTATGAGAAATCATGAAATCGTTTTATTAACTGGTAGAAAGAAGTAATAGCATAACAACACTTAAAAAAAGCTAGATTATTGATTTGAGCTAATTTTATTACATGGTCACATCTACATAAACTGAATATCTGATCAAACTAACTGCGATAACAATTGTGTATTCCAAATAATGGAGTAAAATGTGCTCACGTGATCTATTAGATTTTGTGTGTTAACTTGCACCCAAACAAACTAGAGTTAATTCTAGTCTTAGGTTTGTCTTCACACCCATAGTAAATTGTAATGTTTTAATTTTGTGCACGCTGTATAATAATAAATAATTAGGAAGTAAGAATAAATAAATAATAAGAGGGTTTTATTAGTGGTAGCAAAACCGTCAAAAACAAAAACCGATGAATCGTTTTTTCTCAAAAATTCTATATTAAAATTGATTTTAAATCTGTTTTTAAATTCGGTTTTTAAAACCGTTTTTATAATCAATTTTGAAATCAAATTTGAAAATCGATTTTAAAATCAATTTTTAAAACGGTTTTTTAAAATCGATTTTAAAACCGTTTCTTAAAATCGATTCTTAAACATTTTATTTCAAAAATATTTATACAAAATGTGTAGTAATAATTTTGGCATGAATTTGTATAAACAAGCTTAATAAAATATGTGTTTTGTTTATGAAAACATTAATTAATATGTCGCGGTTGCGGTAGTACCGGAGGTAACCATTAACTTTCTTATTTTTAATAGAAACCCCTATTTTGATTTGGTTCTATCTAATTCAATTTTGTTAAGATTTTGGCAAATTTTAACTACTTAAGCCGTTTCAATTTAAATCCAGATTAATTTAGTTTTGAAATAATAAATAATTTAACCTCTACCCTTCTAGTAGCAGACCTCTTAGTAATTAATATAATATACTGTAATGGTTGCATAGTAATAGAAGAAGTGTTAAAAACGGTACTATTTTTAACAAAATAATTTAAAATATTCCAGCCTGCACGTATACATATTTTATAAAACAATAAATATTTTTGAATTTGTTTAATTAATTGTAAAACGTGGTTTATAAGTTTATTTCCTCAAATAATGTCCCAGGAATCAGAATTACTCAAGCCGGGTCTCTGCGCTAAGGTATCAAAAGTTTGATCGTTTAGTCATTTTAGACATTGACCTTAGACCATTTTCTTCGGCCAGCCGGCTTTTTTTCCTCCGGCTTTTCATTCATGTTTTTCTTTCTGGAAGTTTTTTATTCGGCGTTTTTTCCCAATTTTTTAAAAAAATTAATTATAATATAAAATCACAACTTTAAAAACCGATTTAAAAAAACACTTTCAAAAATCCCATTCATAAAGTCGACTTTAAAATCCAATTCATAAAATCGTCTTTAAAAACAGGTTTTTAAGTCGACTTTAAAAAGTGATTTCAAAAACCGATTAAAAATCGACTTTGAAAACCAATTTTAAAAGTCGCCTTCAAAACCGATTAACCGATTAAAAGATTTTGATTTTTCTGAAAACAGCGATTAATCAAAAATCGAATAACCGATTAACCGGTTAATCGACTTTGTTGCAACCACTAGCTTTTTATGCACTCCTTACAGTTAAAACACTTACCTGCAGCTCGTGTTATAAACTCGAAAGCTTCGCAATTTATTTATGCATGAAAGCCTTACTTCACACTCATATATCATAAATAACTATTATCTACCGCGTGTTTTTGGCTATCCAAATTATTCTCTAGATGTAATAAAATATCAATTAGAAATTTCTAATTTTATTAGTAATACAAGATGCATTTAAAATGCAAGTAATTATTTTAGTAATAAATCGTGATAAGTTAAAGAAACAGTTTAAATATATTAAAAAAACATACATATAAAAATAGGAAAAGGAAGCAACAACTTTGTCAACAGTTGTTTTAATGCAAATGCATTTTTTAACGTGTTACGATAGCACGAGGTAAAATTAAATGCCGCAACACTTATGTGATCGTAAAGTACGTCAACTAAAATAATAAATAAATATAAAATGCTTAATGTTTACAATTCTAATAATAATTGTAAATTTAAAAGGAATAAGCGTTTTGTGTGGAACATCACATCGTTCCGATACTAACAAACGTGTAGAAGAATATCGAAAGTGTGCAGCGTCATTTTGCTCGTAAAATAAAAAAAAAACGTCTAACGGCGTCGCATTTATTATAGAGGAAATAAATTCTTGTTTAAGAAAGTGCACCGTGAAGCATCTTGTAAAATCGAATTATACATTTCAGTAACGGTCAACAATTGTTAAATGTATTTAACTGGTAATTCGCTATACAAAGTACAAACTCTACCTCTTACTTACACCCTACATTGGGACTAAACTAGGTACTGCGCGTTGATGTTCCTTTTAAGACGAGTTGAAAATTCCATAGAAAAAATAGTTTAAACAAAAGTTATAAGCGATCAAATTTCCAACTACTTTTTTTTTGTAACTTTTTTTTTGAATAATTGATAACACAATTAGTGCCGCGTGATAGTATACCTCAGTAATTACTAATCGGATCAAAAATAGTGTTATAAGAAGTTGTGTATAATTAAATTACAAACAACTTTTATTGATGCAAAAATGTGTAACCTAATCCAATTTGCGTTATTAAGTAAGGCTCAAATGTCCTTCGTTGGTACTTTTGTTTTAAAATACTCAATAAAAATTGCAGAGAAAATTCCGTCAAGCAGAAGTATTTGGTGTTGATTTGTGTGTACATGACTGTTGCTTGATTACTTTATCTTGCAGTTGTAGTCTTTTCGTTTGTTTCATCTTGAGACAAAAATTTCTGTTGTATTATTGTATTCTTCCTAGAGTATTTAGAAATTTCGTCGTGTCGAAAGTTTCAGTTTGCATTAATCGCTTGCAGTAGTCACATACGAACTGTAGCGGTAAATTAAAAAAAAGTTTGGGATTTTGTAGATTAAAGTCTGTCCAGAAACAAAGCGAAGTAATAAATCAACATGTTTAACAGATTCCAATGGCGTTCCGATGTATTGATACTTTTTTGAAAAGGGGTTAAAAATGTAGAAGATGTGTAACCTTTCATCATTAATTAATTATTTTGACACATTTCATCTTATTAAATGTTTAAATTGACCTCCACCTACTTCCATGCAATGGTATAAACTACTGACTGTAATAAACTGAAATTTGACACATGGGTTTGTCTAAACATTTCGGTTTATTATAGTCACTAGTTTTTGAGATATTCTAAAAAAATTTAAATTTAATTTTAAGTTTACCACCTTGTAATTTTTTAACGAAGCTATCCTGATAAAAACTTTATATAAAAAACCCTAATTTCAAATTTTTATCAAATAATACGTTTATTTTTGGCCACCACTAGTTAATCACCTTGTTTATCAGAAATTGCTAATATCATTATCAATTACAATTTTAGGAATTTTAACTAATTAATTACTAATAATTGAGCTAAAAAATATGTACTGTATTTGGAATGACACTTTAATAGATTTTAATGTGTTTTTAAAGATATAATTAGGAGAGAAATATGGTATGTAATTATAACGATAGTCTGAATAATGATTATTGTATTATCATATCGGTATGTCATAAGGTGTACTTACGCTGCAGTATTGAGTTTCATTGGAATGGCATCGAGTCTTGAATTTATTCTAAGGAAACGCGTAAAGAGGTCTGCTGCAATTCAAGAGACAGTTGATATGTGTTCACATATGACTGGCATTGGAAAAACAACAATATTCAGACTTTTGCTTGAAGACAAAGTTTTTGTGCGTGAAGACAAAGTTTCTGCGCGTGAGCCTAGTTTATCTCATGGTAGAAAAAAACTGAAATAACCAAATATGTGAAAAGTACAATTAGAAGAATAGTGCATTCGTTTTATTTTAAAAAAGAAATACCCACATTAAATAAAATTGTGTCAGTTGTGAAAGAGGAAGAGTGTATACCCAATTTAAGTAGAACAGTGTTGTGGCAAGTTTTGCACACATTAAATTTTTCATGGGAAAAAATGAATAGGAAATCAGCTCTTATTGATAAGAATGAAATTGTATGTTGGAGAAGAAATTACCTACGAATTATTTCTAAATTACGTTCTAAAGGCAAGAAAATTTATTATTTAAACGAAACATGAGTAAATAAAAGTTATACTGTGGGAAAAATGTGGCAAGGCAAAAATGTACCCAGTGGACGACAGCCTTCTTTAGAAGGATTGTCTACAGGTTTAAGACCTCCTTCAGGAAAAGGGCAACGTTTAATTATTACGCATATAATAAGAGGAAGATTTACTGTTATTTGAATCGAAAAATACCAGTGATTACCACGAGGATATGAATGGGGATGTTTTTGAGGAATATTTTGAACAAATGTTAGATTTAATACCAAAGGGTTCCGTAATTGTTATGGACAATGTCAGCTACCATTCCAGACAAATCGAATGTTTACCTACAACTTCCTGGAAAAAACACGTTATAATAAAATGGCTTTCCTTAAAAAATATTGTTTTCGAAAATGATATGGTAAAAAGGGAACTATTAAGTCTAGTACAAGGTATTTAAAAAATATGCAGTTGACGAAATGGCAGCAAAACGTGGTATTTTTGTTTTACGGTTACCGCCATACCAATGTGAATTAAACCCTATAGAATTAATATGGGCGTAGGTAAAGGGTGCAGTAGCGAGAAATAATATCACGCTTAAATTAAGTAACGTTCGACAACATTTAATGACATCTTTAAGTGATGTGACTGCGGAAAAATGGAAAAAGTGTATAAAACACGTAATGAAAGAGGAACAAAAAATGTGGGAACTTGACAATTTGATAGAAGTTACTATAGAGCCTATTATAATTTCAATACGGTCAAATGATACAGAATAACTGTATTTTAAAATTATATATTTAATATTTTTCCTATAAATTTAGTTTGTTCTTGCTATATTTGATTATACCTTAAATTTTCAAACTCTATAAAATGGTTTCTAACAAACAATGTGTTTTATAATTACAATCATATGTTTAAAATTACTTTCAATAAAACACAATAAAACGCAATCGGAATTTTTTTTTGTCAGCAAAACCCATGTACACGCCTATGATGTTTAGTTTAGACCTCAAGAACAAGTACGTCCCATTGTTAAAGCTATTCATAAATAACTTACATTGTAACACTATAGTATGAAAGCGGTATGTCCTAAAACTAGTTTTAAAATTTTTTATAAATTTCATACAAATTCGTGTACCGCTTAGGTATATGTAAAATAAATAAACTATTTTAATACTTCACTTCGTTTCTGGACAGACTTTAGTAAGAGTGATTTTCCCCGTTTTACAATTGCGGATAATAAAATTTCTTCAAGCCAAAACAATCAGTTTTTAACGTTTTTGGGGATTAAAGTTTTTGTGTACCGTTTTCACATCACGTGGATTTATAAAACTTTCCGTACTACAAATTTAATTACCTACTCCGTGTAGGACCTTCAAGTATTTATTTTTTTAATTTTAATAAATATTTGATGTTATTGAAATTTAAGAATATCGAGGAAATACTTGTAAATTTTTTAAATCGTCGTGGTGTTTTTACGTATTTATCCGTACGGTTTCATTATTTGTTTTATTATGAATTAAAAGTGTTATCGTTCTACACATTTTTGAAGCAATAGTTATCTTAATAAACACTTTAATAATTTATTCACTAACTAACTGAACAAAGAATCATTTTACAAACAGAAAATGAAAAAAATTGGATAGAATACTTTAGATTAAATGTATGGACCAAATTTACTAAAGAAATAAAAGATTAATAGTTACGTTAAAGAATAAATGAAGCAACAAACAAAAGAACAGAAATGTTTACTCAAATTAAGATTTTTTTCTCTTAGACTTTTCGGTTCTCATAAGAAATGCGTTTTCTAGTTTTTGTTATAGAAACCACACATGAACTTTTATAACACAGATCTGAGAAATACAGTTTTGAGGGGTGATTCTTGTACGTTTTTTTTTATTTTAGCTCAAATAGCCAAAAAATTGCTATCGCATTTTCATAAATTTCTTTTGTAAACAAAATTTTTTTGTTTCAATTTTTCATAATTACATTGCATAGTACTACTATATGGGTTTAAATTTCAGTTTCCTAAATTATCCCACGATTTTTTTAAATAGAAGTATTTAGTATTGAGTTATCAACCTCAGATATCTACCAGTAAAGGCACGATCAAAATAACATCTAGATCCAACCAGCATAGACAAGATTAAGAAAATATCTGACCAATTAGAACAATGAACTTTAAAGCCATATAGTATTACTATGCGTTGAGATTTTGGAAAATTAAAACAAAAAATTTTGTTCGGAAAAGAAATTTATAATCGACCAGCTGTCCGGCCGCGCTTCTCAAAAACTAAGAAAAGTGCAATTTTTCAGGTCTGTGAATTCGTAATTTCAATTTAGAAAATATTGGCAAAAAGGATTTGTTCTTTTTGTTTTCTACTTCTATTAAAGTATAATTCATTAATAAAACAAAAGAGAAATGATTTATTAACTTAGAAAATATTGTTGAAAGTGTGATTGGAATGGTACAGAAATATATGATTTTTAAAATCTGTAAGTTTCCTCAAGATGAAATAAAACAAACCTTTAAAGGTCTTGAAAGGGTTAAAAGTTTACTTTCATAACCGATTTTAAACTGTTTGATATGATGAAATTTTTTTAACATAAAACATGAAATGTCTCTCAAGGCAATGATTAAATTTTATATTTTGATTAACAATAGAAATAATGAACTGAAAATGAGGTATAAAATGCAAATGTGTACGTAATGTAATTTTTATATTGTTATTAATTATTGATAGTGTTATTATAAAATAAAACTAACATGTTTTAAAATTTAATTTTAGCTTTAATGCTTTCAGTACTTCGGATTTTATTTACCATAAGCTACACCTAAAATTAACCATTATTGAAATAATTTTATATTTTTAAAATTTTATCTAAATATTGAGTTCTCACGAAATAACGACATTTTTATTATTAATAAAGTTATTGAGTTAAAACTGTAACCAATAAAGAAGCATCTCATCAGCTGTTGACGTTAACTGAATCGATAACCGTCACAGGGTATTCTAAACTAAAAAGTGAAGATGTCTAACTAAAATTACTAGTAAGTTGCTAATTTTCCATAAAACACCCTGTACTTTATGATGTTTTTTAATAATTTAAAATAAGTAGCCCGGTTGGTTGTCATGACTTGTTTATTTACATACTTAATTTTAAAAAAAACATTGTCAATACAATAGGTTTGTAATAATTAAACAAGTCATTGCAAGCAACCGGCCTACTTAGTAAACAGCAAAACAATATACAAAATCTAAATATTCCTAAAAGTGTTACAATGAATATAAAGAATACCAATACCAAAACAATTTGCATGAAAAAATACATCAGAAAACATCATAAAATACATGGTGTTCTATTTAAAATAAAACAAACAAATATTTAAAAAATTGTTATATAATAGCATATCGGTACAAAAATCCCATCCAAAATTTACAGCAAAATTTTATAATAAAATGAAAAATGCTATAAATATTGACTCTACTTTCGGTACAACCTGAAGTGATCCATATATGATATTCGAACTTTATGGAAACCTGTACTGTTGTAAATTCAAAACTCTAATAAAATGCTGTTTCCTATAATTTCTAATCAAAACACTTTATGTTACACCTTGTATAGATAGAATAGGAGAGCCGAGCGGTTCAAAATCACTGGATGAAAAACAAATTATCCAAAAAGATTCAGAGGCGAAATAGAGAAGAAAGAGGAAGAAAATTCAGAAATACTAAGGTACACTAAAACAAAATGAATAACAAGCGTTTACCGCAGAACTCTACATCGTCCCGACACTACTAAACGTCAAAGAACAAATGGAAAGTATGGGTATGTTATAAAAAATTGAAATTGCGTTTTAGAAAAAATTGGGTCACACAAAAGTCATAGAGAAGAGACGAACAGCCGACCGGCCTTCGGGCATACATTTTTTTGCTTCATTAAACGTACTAACTCTAAATCATTGAAAAAAGTGAAAAAAAGGGGTGTTAAAATTTTTGGTTTTGAAACCGCCGCATCCTATTTCATAAGGTGTGGAATAAAAGAAAACATCAGCTGATGAACAGGTACATTAGCTTTGTATCGTAAATTTTGACACTCGAAATCTATTGATTGATATTGATTAAATTAAGTTATAGTTTGTCCGGTCCTTACATTCAAAAATAAATAAAATCGTACACAAAACAAATAAAATAACAAATTTCAAACTAAACTAAAAATTTTCATTCAGGCTCCAAAGCAAGATAAAATTCCAGTTAGATTTAGACGAATCTATTTTATTGTGTAACAACATTATTACTAATATTACAGTACAAATCAATACCACTCGAACAAATTCAAAGATCTAATCTTATTGCGATAGCAAAAGTAAAGAACAACTATTTATATATAGCGTTATTGAAACTTCTATATTGTGTTAGTGATCAATTACAGAGACAAAATGTATCTATCAAACGACAAATAATAAAATTGCTCCGGATAATTTAGACAGGATAATAGTATATAATATAATTGCTATGGAAATAACCACTTCTATAACTTAAGCTGCTTTTTTTCTTAATTACATATCGATTAACAATAATTTTATATATTTAGGTCAAATTTATAATAAATAACGCTTAAAGCAAAGGAGTGGTTTTAACCATTAACTTCTTGTCTGAATTATTACTATCTAATATAAAAGAATTTTAATTTAAATTAGAAGCGTTTATAAACATAGAGAAAAGGCGTTACGAACTCGCAACACAAATATGATTATTAATTTACATCTTATAAATAAGATGGAGAGTTATGCGACTGTTTCCAAACCGAAATTTTATCCCTGCTTTTTTTCATTTTATTCAACGAATTAAAGTTAGTACACGTTATAATTAAACAAAAAAAAAATGTGTCCGTTGGTCAACCGGTCGGCCTCTCGGCCATCCGTTCTCATGTAAAGAAGATATCAGGAAAACCCAAAGTCAGGTTTTTTATAAAACTTTGGTTATATACAGGGTGTTTCATTAAAGCTGACCACCGGCCATATCTCAGAAACTAGAGAACATGAAAGGTAAGAAAAAAAATTTATTATAAAAGTGGTTACAAAAAAATCCTGGAAAGTATTTTTAAGTTCCGAAATTCCTCGCTAGGAGGCGCAATTAAAAATTTAAAAACGAAATTCTAAATTTCTCTGACACATCCCACATTAATGCATACCTTTGGTAACATCGTTAGAAAACCTAAACAATTCTGCATCATTTTGGTTTAAGGCTCATTGGCGTACCGACTTTAATAAGAGTGGGGAATGTTATTAAAAGTGTAATCACTTAAATTGCTGTTATTTTTAAACGACTTATCCGATTTTAGTAAACCTAGACTTATTTAAAAGAGAAAGGTAAGTAAGTTTAACTGTCGTATTCATTGGTACGCGATAGTTCATAATAAAATTGTTAGAGGGGGCAATCTGTAATAATACCAGTTTTTTTAAATTTTATTCAGAAAAATTAAATCATACGGTATAATTATGACATTATAAGCGGAAAGTAGATTAAATTTGTAACAAAAAACGTAAGTAACGCAATTACATATCTTTATTCGTTCTAGAGTTATGGCGAAAAGAAGACTTTACAAACGTTTAATTTAATAGAACGGTAAAAAATCATGAACAACTGTTCAAAAACAAGTGAAAATCTATAAATGTTCAAATTCTTCTCGTACTTTTATAACAACATAGAAAACTTCTAAAGCACAATTATAATGTGATGTGTTTTAAAATAATAAACTAGTTAGCTGCGCAAAAAAGTCGGCTCATTTCCATGAAGCTAAATAAATTGAAATGATTGTCAACTTACTTAATTTTGATACATGTTGTGTTGTCAAAATTTGTTCTTTCATTAGTTTTGGGTTTCATTTTGCCTAATCAGAAATTAGTGCTATCCTTCAAAAATGTCGTATACCAATGCCGAGGCTTACGACATGCTTGCCGTGTATTTTAAATGTTTTTAAAATGCAGCTATTGCAGAACGAGAATACGCTATCAGATATCCTGATCCAAGGCATTACACTAGAAAACTATTTCGGCGAATGGCAACACGTTTAAGACAAACAGGAAATGTACGACCTATTCCAGTTCCTATCAGAACACGTCCCATAAGAAATGAAGACAATAGTATTAATGTTCTTGCGTACGTAGAAACGGAGCCTCACGTAAGCATAAGAGAGATTTCAACATAACTAGGTGTAAGTGTTGCTTCTGTGTTCAGAATTTTAACGGATTTTAAGCTGCATTCCTACCATCTAGTTTTACACCAGGCTTTATCAGACACTGATTTTGACACGCGGTTCGACTATTGCTATTGGCTGAGAGAAATGTGTAGTGAAAATCTTCGATTCCATTCCAAAGTTTTATGGACCGCTGAGGCTACTTTTAGTAGCTGCGGCAGAGTTAATTTGCATAATATGCATTATTGGTCGCAAACAAATCTTCAATGGATGCGAGAAGTGGATCACCAAAACATATGGAGTGTACATTTGTGGTGTGGTGTTTTAGGTGACAGAATTATCGGACCATTTGTTTTTGATGGACACTTAAACAGTGAATCTTATTTAAACTTTTTACAAAATGACTTGCCCAATCTTTTAGAAGACATTACCCTTGACGTGACAGCATCCATGTGGTATCAATATAATGGATGCTCTTCACACTATCCCCGAAGAGTCCGTGATTTCTTAAATGTTAGATACCCAAATTGCTGGATCGGAAAGGGTAGTTTGTTTCCGTGGCCACTTAGATCTCCGGATTTAACTGTATTAGATTTTTACTTGTGGGGAAGAATCAAAGATATTGTTTACAAAACGAGACCAACCACCCAAGAGGACATGATTCACCGAATTGAAATTGCAATAAATTCAATTACACGAGCCGAAATCGAAACAACCGTTTCTAGTACGAGAAAAAGAATTGACAGTTGTATTTTACAAAACGGCCGTCGATTTTAACATTTATAGATTTTCACTTGTTTTTAACAGTTTTTCATGATTTTTTACCGTTCTATTAAAATAAACGGTTATAAAGTCTTTTTTTCGCCATAACTCTGGAACGAATAAAGATATCAAATTGCGTTACTTACGTTTTTTGTTACAAATTTATGATGTCATAATTATACCGTATGATTTAATTTTTTTGGATAAAATTAAAAAATTGGTATTGCAGTGTTAAAAATTAATTTTTTTGGCAATAACTCTGCAACGAGCAAAGATATCGAGTTAAGGTTTTTAGGTTTTTTTTGCAAATTTAATGTGCTTTCCGATTATAATGTAATAATTATACAGTATGATTTCATTTTCTGATTAAAATCAAAAAACTGGTATTATTGGAAATTTTATTATGTACTATCGAGTACTAATAAATACGACAGTTAAAAAGTACTTACCTTTCTCTTCTAAACAAGTTTAGGTGTACTAAAATCGGATAAATTGTTTAAAAATAACAGCAATTTCAATGATTACACTTTCAATAGCTTTCCCACCTCTTATTAAGGTCGGTACGCCAATAGTGCAGACTTGATTAGATTTTGGGCATAATCTATCAAACTAAAATAGCTGTCAACCAACATAGATTTTTTTGGAATATTTACAAAAATATTTATTTTAAACATTTCAAAATTACTTTTTGATTCAATTAGTAATTACTGAGATATAACTATTACGTGATACTATAGTTATTTGGAGCACTAGTCCAGAAAATGATATTTTGCGAGTGTGAGTGATAGCAACACGAGCACTAGCAAGACATTTTCTGGACGTGTAATCCACAAAATTTTTTATGCCGACAAACTTCAAAATATTTAGAAAATTATTCTTAATTTAGTTCAACCATTTATTGCTGGGGATTTATTTTTTTTTGTTGGTACCCACTTGTCATTGCATAACACCTTAATTTTCAAATTTAAAATTAAAGTGACATTTTTGGTGTAATTTTACCAAATATCATTTTTGTAAGGTCTAGGCCGGGAATTTGATGTTCCCAGCCGATTTTGAATCCTACAAAACTGTTAATAATGATCGGAGGCATGAAAATTGTTTTTACAATATCTCTACTCAATGATAATTGTAGAAAAAAAGTTATAGAAAACAGTTATTGAAATGTTTTTTGTTTTGAGTAGGAATGCTAGTAGGTAGCAAGAAGTGGTTTACCATTAGGTACGTTTAACAATTGCTGGCTGTTACAGAAATTTATAATTTAATTTTAAAATTGTTTCTCAATATGCCCTTTTTCTTCTTAATTAAACGTTCATTTTTTTCTTACAACGAATCTTTTGTTTTCATTTTTTGTTAAAATTATGAAGGTGCAACTTTATTTTATTTTTTAAGCAAAATGTTTTATGTAGCATTACACTTTCGACCGTCTTTTACAGGTTGTTAGGACGATGTGGAGTTGTGCGCAAAATGCTTGTTTTTTCGCTCAGTTGTATGCAAAGTGAGTACTTAAATAGAAGTTACTTTTTTCATATCAAGGACATTTTATTATACCCCAGATCGATTGAAGGAAAATCTCGACATATTTTCATAACAAAGAAGCTTGACAGAGACGAAGTTCAAGGTTGTTACTAGCCAGCAAAATTAAAAGAAGTTACGAATGATCCTGGACTATGGAATCGTAGCAAAATTGCGTATTAATCTGACACTGATAGTGAAAGAGGGAAAATGTAACAAGACCTTACATTATAGTTAATTCTAAGAAAATATCAATCAATAAACGGACCTTTACGATTTTGCACATTATCGAAAAGATTAGAAAGTCGACACGGATCTGAAAGTATACGAACAGGTTGGGGCGTGGAATTGATTAATACAACTTATAAGTCATTAAGATTAATGGAAAGAAGTCTGAAGATTGATGCAAAATAACGATTTAAAAATTTAAATTGGTATAATAATTGTTACCTCAGTTAACTATAGAAGATTTGAACAGAGTAGCAGCTCAAGTTGAGACTATAACATTGTAAAAAGCAACAGTGATAACAGAAGAACTATGTATAAAACTGATTATTTTGTACTAATTTGTAGATAAAAACCTGATAAGTTTATACCTAAACTTATCAGTTTAGTGCAATTCTCAATGTGTGAAAATTAACCAAGGAAAACATATCTTCTTATGAAAGTCCAAGAAAAACAACTTGCCAAAAATTTGACATTTATCCTAACAGATGCTTCAGAAAATTTGCTTTGATTGATTATGAAAACCCTTGAGAGAGCGTGTAACCAATTGGCAAGTCTAATAATATATGAAGAGTAAAACAAAAATAAAAAACCGGACTAGTCAGCAGCAAAGAAGATTGCGCGAAGAAATACCATTTGGATAAAAGGAAACTAAAGAAAAACATTTAAAAATATAAATTGCTGAGAGGGAAATAATTTTCCCAAATTTTCAAAAAAAATTAAAAAATAGTCAAACAGAGTAAATTTGGACACTATCATTTTTTACTAATTTGTGGATAAGAATCTGATAAGTTTGTTCCTTAGCTTACCAGTTTAGTGCAATTCCCAAAGTGTGAAAATTAGGCAATGACCGCAAGAAAAACATATCTTATTATGAAAGTCTAAGAAAAGTCTTAACAAATGCTTCAGAAAACAACTTACAAATAATTAACTTACTACCTGTAGAGCAAAAAAAGTCACGTCAAAAAGAACAAGAGGTAAAAACTGTAAAAAGCAGAGTTTGCTTTGATTAATTATAAAAACCCTCGAGGAAGCGTGTAACCCCTAGAGCGCGTCCACAAAAAAAGCTAGGTAGAATGGAAATAAAATACCTCAGGTAGACAATGTGAGCAGTATCTAACAAGGGTCAAGTAATCTTGATGTGACTGAATGTGGGTCGTGCCGAAAATGTAGCATAGGCACATCCGGCTTTAGTTGTATAGGTCACCACAAATCAAGACGCGTAACTCATTAATTAAAAATAAAAACAATACTCTATGGGGTAAAGCGAACTGGCTGCAATCTTACATCTTACATCTAACATCAAATAAACTACAACAAACTCAGATAAATTTGTACATAGGAACATGTAACATAAGATCAATGTTGGCAGACAAACAGGTGAATGAACTAAAAAGGAATTAAAAGAAATAAGATGAGATAAAAAGTATATCAAAAACAAGAAGAGAAGAAGAAAGTCAAAACATATTAGAAAAAGGAAATGTTTTATACTATAGAAGAAATGGCGAAAACACCTATTTAATTTCTAATAAATTAAATGACAGTACCCCCCATCAAAATTTATAAAGAAATTTCAGATGGAGTAGCTTTGATAATAACGGCATTAAATAAAACCTGTTGTGCTTAGAAAATAGTAATTAAAGTAGGTATATGCACCTACGTCAACTAGCGACGAAGAAACACCCGATCCATTCAACAAACATATAACAACAGCAATTAAAGAACATCTTAAAAAGATTAAAATTCTGTTAGGAGATCTTAATGTTAAACTAGGCAAAAAAAAAGAAAAATACGAAAATAAAATTAAAAATTAAGGTTATAAGACTCAAAACGCAGAAAATGAAAAATTAATAGAATACATGGTAGATAGCATGTATGCTATAAACAGTTTCTTTAAAAAGAACCACAATAAAAGTGGACATAGCTAAGCCTACATAAAATAAAATAGACTACATCATGACCACAAGAAAAAAAATTGTTGAAAATGTTACGATAATAAAATCATTCAGCATAGAGTGGCCATTTTGGTTGGAGCAAGATTACCTATCAATTAAAACTTGAAAGAACAACATTTTAAGAGCGGAATTAAAAGTGGCAGAAAAGAAGGGAAAAAGAAAGTTAAAATTAAAAATATTGCAAAAAAAATTATTAATAAAACATAAAGAAATACAACGGAATTTACAAAAATTAACAAAACAATAAAAAAATGATTAAAAAGATATTAAAGAACATAATAAAAAAAATAGCAAAAGATATCCAGAATAATAGAGGAATAAAAAGCCTATGGCAAATTCTATGTACAATACAAGTAATTGCGTTGAAAGTTCAGATAGTAGAAAACATAGGGGTGCACAACAAATACCAATAATAACAGATCTATGTAACTCTAAGATAGTATTAGATGAGAAGATACGGCAACAACTAACAAAAAAAATTATAAACGTCAATTTTGAGGATTTACATGACATATACGATTATCAAATTACAAAAACTCTAAGAGACAAAAAGAACAGCAACGCAATAGGACATGATGAAATAATAGCGAAAAGAAGTTGACAGAGAAAGAAGGATTTCCAGTAGTTAAAACGACGCAGTGATCATTTTATTACACAATAAAGGAGATAAAGCAAATTAACAAATTACAGATACTGTCACTGCTGCCACTATTTTTTTTATTAAACTAATTACAAACCTCTTTAGTAATAAAATGGATGTTGTTACGGGTTTATTTGCAAAAGTAGAACGTATGTCGAGAGCTTCTTAAAAACGTGTGTCGTGTGTAGCACTTTACAATAAAAGTCAAATTTGCTGCGCATGTTGCGAATTTTCCATTGGTTAAAATTAAATTAACAAAAGTTTCGAAGACGATGAGCAGACATTTTCTACTTCCTTCTACATTGGGTGTTTAGCATGCTTCTTGAAGTTAAAATTTTACACATAAATTATTAATGTGTGCTTCAATAATTCCAAGTCGAATTGGTGTTTAAATTTAAATCCAACCGCATTTACCGTAAGTACTTTCTTTTCCTTTCTTTTGTTTTGTGGTTGTGTTTTACACCTGGATAACTCCTAGGATGCTGGAATGGCTAATCAAGCACGGTTTCCTATAACCTTAACAACTACCACGGGTTTGCATCCAATTAAACTGCAGGCAGCCGGTGAACTCTACAGGCTACAGGGGTCGTTCATGCTGCATACTTGCTGCTTCGAGGGAACATATTTGCCTTCTGTTCTGCGCTGCATACCTCCCCTAAGGGAGATCCTAGGGTTCACTATCTTCTAGAGCTGTCGAATACTGTCGCTAGCAAGAAATTTTATTCTTGGAACTGTATACTACAGAATATAGCTAAGTTTTAATGTTTAAGTAACCCATTCAATATTAATGCATATGAAGCTCACGTCCATGTGACATTAAACGGTTTAAATCTCTAGCATTTAAGTATATTTTTATTCGGGGTAGACATAGAGTGGTTAAAGCTAAAACAAAAGGACTTTTGAGTTGGCGGGAGTTACTTACCATTTTATTCTGAGTTTAAGTTAGTTTTAAGTCACCGTGTGTAAGTGCCGTGTGTACGTCGAGCCTTCTTAGTAACCAATCCTCAATTGGAACGCTAACTTTAATTTGGGGTGCAACTAAAATTCGACACATTAATTGCAAGCTTTATTGTTGTTGCTAGCGCATGTAGTCTTATGCGACAGTTTCTTTCTATGTCTGTTACATTCTCCTAGTATTTTAAGTTTTATTTGCTGTATTAAAATTTCTATTTGTCTCTCTAATTTGTGTTCGTTTTATCGTATTAAACCTGTCGAACTCCTGTTGGTCGGTTTTATTTCTTTCTATTACCCAGCAGGTGGCGCTTTATTAGGTAGCAGTCTTTCTTTATAGTTCTTTAAGGACCCCCCAACTCACCGACTAAGCCGGACGTTGCAAAGCTAACTACTACAAATACTGGATCTTCCACAAATTTAGTGCGCTACATCAAGCCAAATTGTCTTATTTTTCTCTCTAGGTTGTACCGCTAGAGCAGTCACTTTTTTTTGTTTGTTTGTGAACTACAACCGTTACAACGTTTACCAACCAACAGAACAGGCCGGCTTTTAAAAGGGTTATAGCACTTTTGACCACTTACTATCTGTCAAAACTACTCTTTTTGACCTTAGTCTACTACGAAAATACAAAAGGATAGAATTGTAGGCTATAGAATGTCTACAAAACAACAATAGAATTGACTCTTAATAGATAATAAAAATAAAAAAGTTTCGATAAAAAAATATATCATAATTAAATTAAGTAACTACGCGAGCTATACCGATCCATCGACGTCTAAAGCAGGAAAACCTAGTTTTGTCAAAATTAACTAACAGCTAAACAAGACACGATTCGCTTAACACTTCATCCTCGTCACTGACAATTTTAGGACCAACAAAACCAAAAAAACTAGCAGAAGCATTTGAAAAGGTTAGAATAAAAGTAAATATTACAAAAACAAAAATAATGACAAATACGAAAGATTCAAAAAACATCAAAGTAAAAGATCAAACCATAGAAAATGTGCTTGAATGTTTGGGACAGAATTAGAAAAAATCAAACCACCAAAATTAAAAGAACAAGACTACTAGGATAAGTGCGTGCTGCTAGTATTACCTACGGCTACCAGACATGGACCTTAACTAAAACATGCTCATAAAGGCACAAAAAACAATGAAAATATGTATGTTAAATATCAATTTGAAAGATAATAAAACTAATACCTGGATTCATCAGAGAACAAAAGCAAAAAATGTAGTTAAACACCTAGCAAAACTGATGTGGAGTTGCTACAATGCACAGCAGTGAAATCCTATAATACAACGATGGAGACCATACATGGGTGAAATAAACATAGGAAGCCTCAGATGAGTTGTTTCGATGACCTTGTTACGTTTTAACTTTTGTTTTGTCTTTTATTAATATTTCGTATTACATTAAAGTTGTACGGTTGGTAAGAATTTCCAGTCAAGTTCAATACTTTCTCACAAAATCTAAATCTCTTGTAGTATCAAATAAGAGATCAGAAAGTCGATAAAAAATAACAATGATATATTGTCCACTAATAGAGCAGATTATACAAAACTATATGTATCAATCAAAATATTCAGGTGAAAACTTGACTATTTATGTAAATTACTTTACGGAAATACATAGCCGTTTGTTAATTCTCGGGTTTCTCTTTCCCCCGAATGACTGCAGCCAATTTCGTAGCGTCGCAACTTGGCATAAACCATCCGTGTTTCTTCTCATTTTTCTACAAATTTAAACTCGCAACATTATCATTGGTTACATAACATTAAAGTGAATAAAATTAGCTTTCAATTGGTCAGTTTTTTCATTACTTTCACCTAAAAATAAGCACACAGTTTTCCACATGACTCATATAAGCTTATTCTAAAACATGCAATTTCAATTTCCATTTATTCAAATTTTAGTCCCTGTAAGTTTACCTAAATTTTACAGCTATCAAAAAGACATGTATCTAACTGTCAATTGAAATCACAAAAGAAGCCTTTCCACCGTAACATTACTTCCGACCGGACTACTTTAAACGAATTTAATATACATATTTCTTTGTGAAAACTATATATTCAATTTCCATTCACCCGGTATATGCTTTCTACATTTATATACTGTAGAATGCGAAGGTATTCTTTTGAGCAACGCTCAGAAAAGTCCGCCAATGTAAACTCAAAAGCATTGTATACAGGGTGTTTAAAAAAAGTTTATATAAACATAGGTCCGCAAACCCTTTGTTACCGTGTTGAAGTTTAATTTCAAAAAACCGTAAAAATTTGACTATTCCAAAACGGCTTGAGGTAATTTATAATTTTTTAATTTTGCTTGGTAAAATTGTTGGTTTGATAAAATATTTGTTTTTGCCCTTGAATGAAACCCTTGATTTTGAAAACATTTTTTCTGTAATAAATGGACATAGACTAAAATGCTTTTTTTTACTGAAAAATGGTACGATAAAAAGTCAAGAGATCTTTTTTGTTTACAATTAAACAAAAAATTAGATAATATTTTTTATTTTTAGAGAAATCAGCGGCGTCCTATTTTTTCTTAAAAAATAGCGTGGACGTGCCAATACGCGCGCCACTGGTACGACTGAAACATCTTGTTGTATTGCAAAGTATGCGTCTTCCACAGATATTAACACGCCTAAAATTTTCTTATTATATCTCAAGCCGTTTTGAAAAAATCTAATTTTTACTATTTTTGACACACATTGACACATTGACCTATGTCTGAAGAAACTTTTTTTGTATTATATGACCGGTGCAAACACCTCCTTTAATATCGCCGCATCTTTTTTAAACACCTTGTATTTTCACGGTGAACGGTATGCACGGTTTGTATATTAATTATCCTCATTAAATTTATGTAATAGTGATTATTTTGATTTAGGGTTATTTTGTCTTTCTTTTTACTTTCTTGTTTTCTGTCTTTCTTCTTATCTTACCGCATTATCGTACTGGTTTGTGTCTGTTTCCAAAATATTATTCTCTTTATGGTTTGGCATTATTTACATTCTGGCCAAAGAAATTAAAATGTAATGGCGTCCCTTATTAACATCAATTAAGAAATTAGTGTCGACCAAATATAAAGAAAAATTTGCCCGTTTGTTTTCTATCTCTTTTTCACAAGCCTCATTATATACTCCCATCTCAAAAGTGAACGCCGAGAAAGTTACAACCTGAAAGGAACAGCTGGTTTTGGATGGATAAGAATAGCTTAAAATCGTAAACACTGCGTTTGAAATGATAGAAACCTGTGTCCAAAATTGAAAACAAAGGGCTACAAGAAGAAAAATACAATTATAGAAAAGTATTTCCCTTACTACCACACTTCATAAAATGGTTGGGAGTGCCATGAGTAAATTCAATAATTTCTAAAAATGTGTAACCATAATTTAAACATACGGGGGGGATATTTAATACACGGACGATTTCAAATTTTATGAGAAGACTAAATAGTATATTATACACCAAGGTTGTGGAGTATGTCATTATTGCCTTAGCACCAGTTTATTTCGCGAGGGCGGTAGCCCTGAGCAAATAAGGTGCGTAGGCAATAATGGACTTCACAACCATGGTGTATATACTATTTTCCACTACTAGCCAAATTTAAGCCAAAAATAAAAAATAAACATTTTCTTGTAAAAATCAGTAGCACAGGAATGCAAATAAATCAAAAAGCATTAAAAGCTACATACGTTGATAAACCAACTGCAACTGATTCACTAAACACTTGTGTGGTATATTTCACCTTCATTTTCTGAAAATTATTCGGAGTAATATGTAAATTAGTTGATTTAGGAGCCAATCGCAGCGGTTTAGATTTGTCTGACATGTAGAAATTTTTAATGTCTTTCAAGATGCTTTATTGTTATTAAAGATTATATCGTATTTAATCAAGTTATTTTACACCGACTTCAATAAATAGGAGACATCGAAGAAATAATAGATTTTCTTATCGTTTACGAGAAGGTATGGCACCGCATTGTAGTTGTAGTTTTTCTATGCAGTTTAATACTATCGACTTC
Source organism: Abscondita cerata (assembly GCA_030710515.1). Lineage (NCBI taxonomy): Eukaryota > Metazoa > Arthropoda > Insecta > Coleoptera > Lampyridae > Abscondita > Abscondita cerata. Next base: position 195,164 of record JALBCR010002351.1, read on the forward strand.
AGTTTGTCACCTTTGCATATCGTATTTGTAAAGATGTAGCACAAGGGTTGTTTAACTCTGTATATCTCCTGCTTCTTAGTGGTTTCTTTTTTAAGTACACTTGGGCTGTCACAATTTCTGCTCTGCTTTCGGGAAGTAATTGTTGGGAGATGTTAACTTCAATTGAAGTGCTTTCTTTTCACGTTGCAATTTAAGAATGTTCCTCCGTAATTTTCTTTACCTAAGAGTATTTGAGCTGCAAGCTTGAGTAGTTTTGGTATAGCTAGAGATGTTAACGGGCATGTATTGCTTCGCCAATATACCTTGCATCATTTTAATATTAGGTTTCAGAAATTGACACCTGTAATTCATTTAGGAATGGCAAGTGTTCGCCACATACTCGTTAAGCTTTTAGAGTCGACATTTTTATGCAACAGATCGGAACTTCCAGATTCTGTTAACCATTCAAAACACCTACAACCAAATGTTTGTAATCTACTTAATATTCTTGATGTAACTTAACTCGCCTGGTTAAATCTCGTTTGGGAAACCTGAAAGAACTGATTCTACCATCATATTTTATAAATAAATAAATTCAGTTTATGTATTTGCGGTTATGGGATGAGGGCGCGAATTTTAAACTAATGGTATTTTTTATTCAAATAATTTTATTGTGTTAGGTAATTTTCAGCAGCAAATACGTTAAAGATAATCTCCTGGATATACAAAATTATGTTTCACTCGTTTTTGTTAAACAACTATTCTTAGATTCTCAACAAATTTGAATTTGTCCATTATTAACCTAGGTCAACAATAGAAAAATTATTAACCACTAATAGAGAAATTCAACTTCTCAGTTGGCTAGGAGACGCAATAATTGTCCACTTCACAGCTAGTAGTGGAAAAACTTATTTTAAATTAAAGAGTCTGACACTTAAGAGTAAGGTTATAAAGTATTTGAAAAAATGGACACGCACGCAGAAGTAAAGGTCAAAGTTAATAAATTATAAAACAAACAATAACAAAACATTCAAGTCCAAATTACATGGTGATCAAGCTACATATCAAAGCAATTCCACCACAAATTGTTTAGTGCAACATCTCGTTACCATTACCTGGTTTTAAACTGGATACTAGCAGAATTACATGCTCCACATTAAAAAAAAACGAGAAATAATAATGCCTATCAACAATGTCTAGCATCCACAAATCCATACTGGCGTGTGGAGTCGGTTAACACTTTATAAAATCACGAACAACACATTGAACTGAACAGAACGTTATTAATTCAAAATGGTTTTTTTATATAATATAAACTTGACAACACTTGGGTAAATTGTCATTATTGATTATTTTAATTTCCAAAGCAACAATGAAACATCTGTGCAAAATCTAAATAATAACTAGATGAGGTGTTACATACTCGCCTCTAAACTTTTAGTAATTTTTTTTGGAAAATGTACGTTTCGACCGTATCTGGTGATTGTAGTTGGCTTTGACGTTGGGTAAGGTTTTTTTTTGTAAATTTTGGTGAGCACCATTGCCGTTTCCAGAGACGTTTTTATCGTGTAAATCTTTCCCTTTCATGAATGCTAAATTTAGTCGGTCCAGAGAAATGGTTTTCTCTATCATACGTACAGATAACTTTAAAAAGGCCTAAGTATGGTAGATTAAAGGATGACTTTTGAACTTTATCTTTGACGAAAACATAAGGGCTGCTGCTGAGCTTCTTGTTAATGAATATGGTTTGTTTCTACTGATGCGTAGTAGGTAAGGGTTTAAGAAAAACATGTATGACCGTTATCTGCTTACGTAGGTTGTAGAGTTTTCAAAAGAGGTTTTATAGAGAAATAATTGTCTAGGTAATCTTAAACTAGTACCGTACAACATTTCGGCAACTGATAATTCAGCATCTTGCCGAATGACTGTGCGGAGACCAAGTAAAATTGTTGGTAAAATTTCCGTTCAGCAATGTAAGGCATGACATTGGTTTTCCGTTTTTAGTGATTGGTGCCACCTTTTAACCAAACCATTTGATTGTGAGTGGTAAGGCGTTGTTTGGTTATGTTTAATTCCTAAAAGGTGCGACAACTCTTTTAAAAAAGCTTGACTCAAACTGGGCTCCCGGATCGGTTGTGACGAGTGATGGTGTTTTCTGAATCTGGCAATCCATCCCTCAAAAAAAGTTTTTGCCACTGTTTTGGTCGTAGTATTCGTTATTGAGAAAGCCTCTGGCCACCGACTAAACTAATCAATACAAGTTAGACAGTACCGATAGCCCTCGGAGATAGGTAATGGTCTGACTAGGTCAAGATGAATATGTGAGAACTTAGAATCGGGGTCCTTAAAATTTTGAATCAGAGTTATGGTATGTTTTGCTACTTTGCCCCGTTGGCATGCAAAACAATTTTGTGACCACTCGGTATAATCTTTTTAATTGAAGGCCATATTACCCTTTCCGTAATGAGTCGTATTGATGCTTTAATGCCGGGGTGTATAATATTATGGAACGTGTAGAAGACTTTCCTGCGTAGAGAGGCAGTGATGAAAGGTCGAATAGATTTGTAAGATGTGTCGCAGCATATGGAAGCGTTTGAGTCAGGGATTTAAAAGAGTTGCAATTTTAACGAGCCCTTATGATACGTGTGGAGTTCTTTGCATTTTTCCTGTTCTCTGCTTAGAGTGACTAAATAAAAAGGCTTGGGGAACTCAAAGGCACTGATTCTTGACAGGGTGTCAGCGACCGAGTTATCTTCACCGGAAACTTGCTGAATATTAGAGATAAATTGCACTATAAAGTCTAACTGGAGGAGTTGCCTAGGAGAAAGGTTAACACAAACTTTCTTAAAGGCAAATGTAAGTGGTTTGTGCTTAGTAAATAGAATGAAATCCCTTCCTTCTAAAAAATGACAAAAATGTTTGATTGCCAGAAATGCCGTCAAAAGTTCTCTGTCGTATGTGCTATACAATTTTTCAGCATTGGAAAGTTTTTGAGAAAAATACCCCAAAGGTTTTCATTGGCCGTCCTGCAACTGTTGAAACACCTAACAACGGCAAAATCTAAAGCATCCACGGCTACAGACGTCTGTGCCAGTGAGTCTGGGTGAACAAGTAATGTTGCATTAATAAGGCTAGATTTAACTTGATTGAAAGCGTTTTTAGTGTCTTCAAACAAATAATGATTGTTTAGACATTTTTTTTGTTGTTTTGAAAAAATCAAAAAGTAGTCTCTGTGCTTCTATGCCGTGTGGAATAAACCTCCGGTAAAAATTGGTTATAGCTAAAAAGCTTTTAAGATGGGAGACAGAAAGATGAAGTTTAAATTTTGATATAACTTTTTCATTCGTAGGTCTAATGCCCCGCTTGAAAACTAAATGGCACAAAAACTTTACTTTACAGCATTTTGCTTTATTTATTACCAATCCAAAACTTTGAAATCTTTCAAAAAAGAACTCCAAATTAGCCCTATGCTCTGTCAACGAATTCGAGAAAACGAGGATATCATTGATGTATGTAATGCAAAATTTAAAATTTTTTGTAACTTCATTAATGAATCGTTGAAACGCAGTCTTGGGTATATCTTCCTCTTCTAATGGGATCTGATCATATGCGCCAACTAGGTCTATGGTAGAATAGATCTTTTTCCTTTGAGAAAGGGCGTGAAATCATAAATGTGTAGCAGGGGATATCTGTCCGGGACCGTTACTGACTTTAATTTCTTATAATCACCGCACGGTCTCCAATCTCCGTTCTTTTTAGAGGCCAGGTGAAGTGGGCTTGCCCATGGACTATCAAATGATTCACATATTCCTTGTTCGGCCATAAATTACTTTTGGCCAAATTCAAATGAGACTACAGCCCGGACTTGGCACCTAGTGATTTTCACTTGTTTATGTTCTCGTACATGTAGCTTGCATCACAGCGGTTTGAGAGTGACGAAGCGCTTTAAAACGCCGTAACGGGTTGGCTACGTTCCCAGGCGGCAGAATTTTTTGCAAAAGGCATTTCAAAGACTGTTAGAATATATGATAAATGCCTGAATTTGTTTGGCGATTATATAGAACAGTAGAGAAAAGCTGTAGTTTTAAGATGTATATAATAACATTTTTGTACCTCATCTGGTTTTATTTTTATTTTAAAGAGGAGGTTACTTTGCGGACGACCCTCGTATAAACTTGACAGCACTTGGGTAAATTGTCATTATTGATTATTTTAATTTCCAACGCAACGATAAAACATCTGTACAAAAACTAAATAATAACTAGATGAGGTGCTACATGGTGAACCTGACATACCGAGAAGTGAAAATATTGATTGCATTCTGCAAACTTGAAACAACATAGTAGGGGAGTTCCAACGCAGAACCATCATCACTCACATTTAAATTAATATAATCGACGTAGCTTTACTAGAAGACCACAGAGATGACAAAATATAAAAATCTCCAGATTGAAATTGATCGACTCTGGAAAAGAATGTCAGCATAGTACCTATAGTGGTTAGTGCCCAAGGAATATGCCCCAAATGAACTAAAACACCAATGCCACTAATCAAATATTACCTCTCCATACAATACCAAAATAGCACCTCTTGGAAAGGTTCACCATAATTAACAGTTTTGGTTGTGGAAAGCAATTTAAAAACCAAAACCCAACTAAACAACTATTTCTTCGTGAAAATTTATAATAATAACAACTGTTATTAATGCAAGCGTTTAGAAATTTAACAATTGTACTGAAAGTTATAATTGGCTTTCTTATTGACAAAACGTATAGGAATAAAAATTACAATTATCATACTCATCAATTTAGCCCTTTGGAAATATAATAATAATGTCGAGGTAAAAATATAACAACATAATTGATTTTGTAGAAAGAGTAAAGCTTTTCGTATTTTCTTTCATATCGGTGTTTGAAAAGCATAATATTCCATACAATAAAATACAGATAACATCTGCGCGCTGTTATTGAATTGGATGTAGAAAATATACGGTTAATAGTCGATTTGCTTATCAGATACGATATATCAAAGTCTTTGAATACAAATTGATGATATTTGCTTACAGAAATTGTAAAATAGAATGGTGAGTTAATTTTACGGTTATTATTAATGTCATACTTATTGTTGGTATGGCTAATTATCTTAGTTATTGGTATTTTTCTTTCATGATCCTGCAGAATGTTCTTCGAATAATTTTTGTTATTATTATTAGTTGTTGTATTTTTTACGTTACATAATTGTTTTTAAGTATTTTTTTATAAATAAGTAAAAAAAATGTCCGATTAAAATAGGTTTTACTGGCGAATGAAGAAGTCGAAGACGTTTTCAAACTCAAAGACATTAAAAGTTCTTACATTTTTTTTAAATTGTTTATTTTCGTAAAGATTTTTTTACATGAACGTGCCAGAAGAAATCAAAATCTATAAACGTGGCTGTGATTTTACTGCCAGCAAAGCAAGATATGAACGAGAACATGAAGAATTTAAAATTTGGCTATAATATTTCAGATCTAACAAAAGACATTCTTGGTGTATTGTGACCAACTATCAGAAAAATTTAGCGCCGATTTTTTGTTAAAGCTCCTAGATGTTACACAAATTGGTTACAATTTTTGGTGTTTGCCGGTGTCAAAAGCTTCTTTCTTTGATGGTAAATCACGTAGAACATATATATTATTGTCACACGAAATATAAAGAATTTAACTACGGAAATATATACGATCACACATGACAACCTTGTGTTCTGTACAAAAATAATCAGCTCTTCGTCAATAGTATAACCAAAAGGCGTCAATGTAAACTGCAACAATTTCTGAAGTTACACACTTGGTTAAACACGAGTCTGATGACCAACAATACTCCAATTAGAACGTTGCAAGAGGACAGATACCTTAAAAGGTAGAGAATAAAACCGCTCATCAATGCAAGAAACCTGCCCTGGAACCCAAAGACCTTGTCGCAAAAACTGTTAATGCATAGGCAGCAAGAAACTTACCAAAATATGCAAAGAATCCTAAAATACAAAAAAGAACTTATGGCAGCTGCACAGTCATTGCACCATAAAACAGAAAAACTTCTCCGCCATTGCCCGTCCCGAGCCCGGACGAGAAAGAATGATAAAGAGGAGTAATAACCTCGTTAAAAAAACAGGGTTTAGCTGACCCGGCTGATAACACCCTGTAAGAGCTTCTACCTAGGGTACACCTTGTAGTGTGGTGTTGATTTTGTCGAAATCTGTGGAAAGAAAACCCTACACAAATAGTTCTGGTCCTCCAGGTTAGGGGTTGAGTATGGAATGCTCCTCATTTAACTACGGAAATATATACAATTACAAATCACAACCTTGTATTCTATACAGCAAATAAGAAACAATAGAAAATTGAAGATACTAGAAGGACTTGAAGAAGAAATTATAAAAATCCTATACCAACAATGATTAGATCAACAGTTAAATATAACAAACATAAAACAACTTGGTGGTGGAATAGCGACTTTGAGAGAAAAATAAAAGCTAAGAAAAAGCATGTTTAAATCGATGAATTCAAAAAAAGGCAAAAACAGACAAAAGTATGTTGAAATTAGAAACAGGGGAAGAAGACTAGTGACAGAACATAAAAGGAAAAGGTAAGACAAAAGATACGCAAAAGTGGAAATGTATATCGGCGAACGCAGAAGTACAGAAGCAGGGAAATTTATTAATAATGTTAGATCAGAATGAAGTATAACAACAATACAGATTACACCAACAGAAAAATAGGAAGAATACTACAAAATCTTTTGACTGAAAATAGAACCCACGTCAACAAAGAAACAACTAACATAGATGCACATAGAGGAACAATCAGGGTAGAAGATGAAATGGTAAAGAAGGCAATTAGGAGAATGAAAAATCAAAAAGCAAACGGGTTAGAAGGGATCATGGCCGAGATAATAAAAAACGAAACAAAGAAAATGATAACAATGATTACAGAATTAATTAACAGATGTTTGCTAAACGAACCGGCTCCAGAAGAATAAAAAATAGAATTTATGTCATCCGGTTAAAATGTGAAAATTATCGGAGTATCACAGTAACACTAACACTAAGTCAGTTATATGGAAGAATTTTAAAAAGATAATAAGAGGAGACCAAAAGGAGAAAGAAACAGGAAAACAAAGTTGGTTTCGTACAGGGAGATCCTGCATGGATACCATATTTTGCCTGCAACAAATCCTAGGAAGGAAAATAGCAGCAAGGAGAGAACAGTAAAGCATACGATACCAATAGAAAGACTATGACAAGCACTTAAACACAGACAAAAACACTATAAAAACCACAGACGAAATTATATAACTGATCACAATTACAAATTAAAATAGGACAACAAGCATCGTCAGGCTTTGAGGTTTCAAAAGAACTAAAACAAGGGTGCTTGTTTCGCCAACATTGTTTAAAATATACATAGAACAAGCACTGACAAATAGAAAATAAAGTACAAGGATATGGAACTCGAGATTAATAACCATCAAGTATACACTACAACTCGCTGACGACTAAATTCCGATTGCCCAAGACTAATAAGATCTAGAATACACGACACTCAAAATCAAAGAGTATGAGAAATGGGGACTATCAGTGAACTTATCAAAGACAAGATATTTATGTATAGGAGGAAACGCCAGACCCTAAAACTAGAGAAAGAAAAAATTATTGAGATGTGTGACAAATATAAATATTTAGGGGTAATAAAAACAAGGAAGGCAAAGACTCGGTAAAAATAAAAGAACGTGTAAAGCAAAGACGTAGTGCGGTAAAGAGGCTAAACGGAATATGGATACGCTCCCCTATTGAATGGCTTGCTCCTGCCCTACAGCTGCGGATCTCTATCGTGAACGAATTTGCTAGTAAATTTACTAATAATTACAACTCGAATAAAAACACCAAGCCTGTCCTCATCAGCAAAGCAGCTCATATGCAGAAAAAATTAAAAGCCTTTAAGAAAAGGTTGACACGTCGCAAATAAGATTACCAAAACTAAAACGGATGATATACAATTCAAATACAACAACAAGTTTAAAGAAGACAGAAACGTTTTTAGGAAGGCCCTGGAGGACAGCATTTCGACGTGTGCACAAGTAAACGATATTTGTCCTAAAAATCCCAATAAATTAAAAAAAATATTAGCTTTTGTGTATGCAATGTGTGCTAAAAAGCACAGTGGCTCGGGTTGGTTCTGATAAAGAGTTGGAGAGGCGGATTACCTCCCGAGATGCCTATATTGTCTGCAATTTAGCCATTCTGCAACCGACTGCCAGACCACAGCTTTTTCTAGTTTATGCTTTAACAGTTAGCAGACTGGTCTCCCCAGCAAGGAATGGAAAAATACCTCCGCCTGCTATCTATGCAGGGAGGTGGCTCATAAAGCGGAAACCATGCGGTACCTTACATATCGTAGACCAGTATCGATAAAACAATAATTCAACGATATGACTCACTCCAATGTATCAACTCCTCAAACCAGTCACTGTGAACAAACCCCTATTCACATATTACAACTTAACATAAGAAAAATCACGAGAAGCGACCGATCTCATGGTCAAAACTTGCTTGAACCACGATACTGCTTGTGCGTGAACCAAAAATTGCGACGGCTAAAAACACGTCTACTGGCTTTGCAATTCAGTAAGTATTGTAATTATTTACAAACTCAACAAAAAAAAAATATTCAAAAACATAAAGCAAGGAAAAATTATTATGAGACTTCTTAGAAACATCACAATAGAATCTTGTTGGGCATACCATAAACACAAGAACAATGATCTCGTCTAAATATTACATGAGCTAAAAGCCTAAATTCAATACAATAGGATTAAACTGGTTATAAAAAGCTAAGTCATTTACCTGGAGATCTAACGTTGAGAATGATAAAGGTGCAACGTTTTCTAAGTGGTGTATTGAAAATAACCTATTAGTGGTAAACCACGGTGACATACCTACTTTTTCCAACAAAACTGGCCCCTCATTCATTGAGGTCACACTTCTTGTCTCTAAAGTTAAAAACTGAAGAGTATCCATAAAAGAAAATCTAACGAAGCATTGTAATCTATTCTATAACCTTAACATAATTAACACAATTAACCCAACACCCGCTTGTGGAAAAACTGTAGCCTACAGGCAATAAATCAGATTATCGAATATGTCAAATCATTTCTTTGGACGAACCTATATCAACGTGAAATTCAATTAAGCAATATCACACGCATGCTTGTCTCACCAAAAACCTGTCAATCATAACAATACACACAACAATAAAAAACCTGTTTATTGGTGGAACAAACACATTAAAGTTTTCAGAATCGAAAGCTTGTTGAAACCCACAAAAAATGCACAACCCTAAAAAAGAACCTTAGAAAACTCATTAACAAAATAAATTATCTGAGCAAAAAAGGATATGTTTAGAAGTTGAGAATGACATTTGAGTAAAAGGTTACAAGATCGTCACCCAAAAGCTTGCCTCTCTGCTAGAGATATTAATTACGACATCAATCAAGCGCTTTACATTGCTAATTTTTTTAAAGGCAATGGACAACTTGATGGAGAATTACTACTACTAACATCGTACCCATTCTAACATGTACTGGAATAATTCAAGTTGCAATCAACATCAGATCCATAAAAGCACCTGGACCAGACGGAATTCCGCCTGAGGTTATTAAGAATATAGCACTAAATTTATCTGAGACCATGTTCCCGTTCTTTAAAAAACTTTTGCAAACTCAATTGTTCCCGAATCCTTTGAAAATTGCTAATTTGGTTTTCATAGAAAAAAAAATCCAGCAATCAAAGCTTACTGACCAATTAATCTCATCATCACGGCCGCTAAGTTATACAAACGAATTTTAAATAAGAACCTGTTTGATGTTCTGTAGAGCAAGGGTGGTGTATCTAACAGGCAATTTGGCTTGGTCTATGCCGTCAAAAAGTTTTGGAAATTACAATAACAAGCTGTAAAGTTTACAAGTTGATAATTATAATTACCTCAGACATTACAAATGCTTTTAACAAAGTTTTCTAAAAAATTATTGTTAATGCTATGACCAAGAAAAACGTCAACCGGTATCTAATGCAGATTGTCATTCCTAGATGAGAGTCGAGAGATGTGACTTCCACAAAATGCGGTTTTTTCTTCGAGAGGCTCTCTAAAGAGGAAATAATTCACTTTCGCTTAAGGAATGTTTGGCAACATCGGAAATTGTCCTCTTCAACAAAAAGAGACAAAAGTTATATGCAGTGACATTGAACATATGTGGGTATTAACAGAAGACGAATAACGATCAACGACATTTCTAACGTCAAATTTGACAGTAATTTGAGAGTATATTCCAGTTTCTGCTTTATTCGTTGTCAAACCTGATGTTCAACGTTCAAACCAAAAATATCTCCACAAATGTGCAATGTCATCTCGCAGTAACGTCACAAGCTTGACAAGAAAACATTACGACTTTTTTCCAAATTTTTCTATTAACTTGTTAAATTCATAACACTGGTCTGCTACCCAGTTAAAATGTCTTCAAGTGACAGTTCGAATAAATCACATTTACAATTTAGTGACAAATAAATAAATTTAAATTTTAAGCATGACTGTACATTTTTGTTTGCATTTCGTAAAAAAAATGTCTTAACTTATCTAGAAGGAAAAATAACGGTAATATCGCAGAAAGCATTTTTTTCACTTGATTTATAAAACAAAAAATATGTATAAATAAATTTATTTATCAAAAAATTTTCACTGAAAAGCACCGACGAAATGCAGTATGTCATTGTTCCTATACACACTAGTTATATAATAAAAGCTTTTTAATCTATACATCACATGAAGTTATACGCTGAAATATATTTCACAGTTTGAACTGAAAACAGTTATAGAGCATTTGCCAAACTATTTGATTCATTAATTTTGTCATAAAAATGTGTCGCCTTATAAAAAATCCTATAAATAAAAGTTTTATTAGACAATGGCTTTTAAGTGAAAAATCGCAATATATTAGAAAAGCAGTATAAGTATTATTTTATTAATTAAATTGTAACATTTTACTTATAATTTTGCGAACAAAATGAATTTGAGCCTCATCTTATATTTTTTATGCAAATGTACAACAAACAAAGAATTGTTAAGTGTGACTAAGATTTTTTTAATTACAAGCCCATGTCAGTGGTGGTTCGCATAACACTCTTGAGAAAATATATTCAAAATGAACCAAAACTTTTGGCAAACAAACATGAATATTTCAGCAATGTTAATTAGGATTTACACTGAAAAATTTTATTTTTGATTGTAGGTCATGAATACCAGTATGAATAATATTTGATATCGTTTAATTCTTTGTTGAATTGAGTAAAAATTATTTAAATAAAAAATACTAATCATTTGAAGTTTGAAATATTTTGTAAATTGCATAGGTTTTTACACAAAAACAGCTTTTCAGAAACTTTTAACTGAAAATGTAGCAAAGCGTACTAATATAAAAGGCAATGAAAAGGAGTATAAAGGAAGTTTGTGTGCATTGGAGTTGCTTAAAATTCTAGACCCACAACTCCTAAGATCTAATAAATTTGTCTAATTAATTAATGATCCGGTGTAGTAAAGTAAATTATTATTAAATTGCGTTTTCTGTTTATTCTAAACTTTCGAGTAGAGTAGTGGATGAAAATAATTATTAAGTAGCCATTTTTTATTAATAATTTTTTACTTGAATTTTGATATTATTTTAACACATGTATTCTAAATAATATACTTATACAGTTCAAATTTTTATTAATCTGTGTAATTTACTATCAAAACCGTAGGATCAATAAAATTATTTCCACTGCAAACACTCCCAAAAGCGTTTTGCAGTGTAACAAACATTTTTTTACTAAAGTTAGTAAATTAAAGCATAAACAAATTATTCATAAAAAATTTTATTTTTATGGAAAAATACGCATTCATAAAGTAGTTGAGGTAAAGCCCCAATAGTCGTCTCGTTGTTTTCTAGGACCCTTTCGTGGTAATTATAGTAAGAAAAGAACTCAATAAGCTGACTTAACCGATGTTTTGCCCTTCATACGTGGCCCATACTCAAACTGGAGTTATTAGTCAAATTTGTTTGCCGTTACATTGAGAGCAAAATGTCGACAAAGCCAATCAGTTGAGTTGCTTTCTAAATACCTTCACTAAGAAGAAACCTTGACTGACCACATATTTATTATCATACAATATTTTATTGTGGACCATTGTCTTTGCACATGTGAAGTTATATGAATAATGCACCTCACACTTATGCCAAATTCGTTTAAGATGATTATTGATTTGCGAAAATTGTGAGAAAAAATAAACAAAACGATTTTCTGCTCCTTAAAAACAAACATAATAATAATAATAATAATTAGTCTCTCTAAGTCCTACCTTACGTCCGGCAGTTACAATCTATGCCACGTGAGAGACGGGCAACGTTCGTGGACAAATCCACATTTCAAAGAACGGCTAACAGGGTAAAGGAAATACCCACATGATGGAGTCTATAAATAGTAAATGCGTCGGAAACCAGTCGCTGCCTGGGGATCGCCCGGGCACTTTTGGAGCTACCGCTGGAAGTGGCAGCATGCGAGTCGATAGCTACCGCGCGTTGAACAGGCGAGCCGCGGTCGGGCCACCCGAAGAAGCTACAGCCGACACCGTTCAAACTAGCAATGACCTAACACTATCCACAGTTGCACCTGCGGGAGATATTTTATCTGATGATTTGGTTCAAATGACCACTCTCACAGGAAAGCCGCAACCACGCATTAAATGGACTGCTGATATGAATAAAGGCGCCACCTTGGCTGATGAAACTGCAACGAAGCATCAAAAATGTAAGAGCAGGACTAGGACAACTCTATGAATTCAAAAAAGGAAACCGTTCTACAGGGTGTTTCTGAAAGGTGTGTACATGGCTTTACCAGAGATTTTCTAGGTCAAAATAGACCGTTTGACATCAATTTACCTAGAACCAAAAGTGCACCATAAAGCCGCCAGAGGGCGTCAAACTATCCAAAAAAATATTGTATATTGGGAATAACTCGAGAACGGTTCGACAGGTTTTGTTCCACTTTCGTATGATGGTTGTCTGCTTCCAAAGACGTTTTTCTGTGTAATGTGGACAAATTTTTGAAGAAAAAGTTGCTTTCATACGGGCACTGTCAAATAAATGATAATATTTTAATAACCGTCAACGATACAAAACCAAAATAATTCTGTCAAATAAAACGAACAATTTTAAAATTTTTTCTTTTTGTTAAATTGCACTAATGTTATTAGATCAATCAGAAAAAAATTAAAATCATATCTCTGCAAAGCGCATCCTTCCACTTAAAAATTTAAGTAGACTGCTATGCGATCAAATCTATCATTTGTGACATTCATTTCCGGATCTTCCAAGATTACTTACGTTTCTATTTTGCGATTAACTACTTGAACAATGGGGTACACATTTGCCGAACAGACTGATATGCTGTTAGTGTTAGGCTTTTGCTGTGGCAATTGTCGGGAGAGCGTAAGGGTTTACGCAGAAAGGTTCCCAAATCGGATTGACATGATCGCATAGCCTACTAGCAGTCTAATTGAATTTCTAATCGTATAGATGCGCCTTGCATAGATATGATTTTAATTTTTTTCCTTTCGAACTGTTAACATTAGCGCAATTTAACATGAGAAAAAAAAGTTTTCAAATTGTTTGTTTTATTTGTCAGAATTATTTTGGTTTTGTATCGTTGACGGTTGTTAAAATATTATAATTAATTTGACAGCGCCCGTATGAAACTCTTCTTGGCATCAGAAATTTGTCTATATTACACCGAAAAACGTCTTTGAAAGCAGACAACTAGCATACGAAAGCTGAACAAAATTCGTCAAACCGTTCTCGAGTTATTCCCAATATACAACATTTTTTGGAAAGTTTGACGCTCTCTGGCACCTTTATGGTGCACTTTTGGTTATAGGTAAATTGGTATCAAACGGTCTATTTTGAGCCAGAGAATTTCTGATAAAGCCATGTACACACCTTTTAGAAACACCCTGTATAAAAGTTGTAGAAAAAGTCTTGCGAATAGTTCATAATGAGAGCCCTTCTGACGGCAAAATAACAGAGTCGGTTGATTTATTTGACATAGATAGATTAAATGTGCTGGCCAAACGCATGAAATGATACAAAAAAAGCTGAACTAAAAAAAACAAAATATGAATTTTGACTACAATGAAAAGAGATTCTTTAGAGAATTGAAAAAGAAATCAGATGACACCAGCCAAAATAGCATTCCTGACAAGTATGTAACGGAGGAATTTTGGGCAGACATATGGGAAAAGGATTGAAAAACAGAATGTCTAGGAAACTAGTTGAACAAAGAACAGAAAGCTTGCAACTCTATTGATAATATGCCGGGAGTGATTATAACATCAGATGATCTCAAGTAAGCTTTGTCAAAAGCTGGTAATTGGAAAACGCCCAGTCTTGATTGAGTTTACAATTTCTGGTACAAAGCTCTCATTACCACCCATCCAACTTTACAACAATGTTTACTGAAAGTTATTTCCTGTGCTGAAGCTGTGCCCAATTTTTTTTCCAAGGGAGTAGCCTTCTTGTTACATAAAAGCGGTGATACCAACTAACCATCTAACTATAGAGCGATTACTTGTTTGCTAACACTATATAAGCTGTTAACGTCTGTGACAGCAAACAAGATGTATGATCACTTACTAAAGAATGATATCTTAACTGAAGAACAAAAAGGTTGCAGCAAATACTCTCAATGATACAAGGAACAGCTCATCATCGACTCAGTAATTGTCAAGCAAGCCAAAAAACATCAAAAAAATTTACATATGGCGTATATTGACTATATAAAGGCTTTTGGCTTAGTCCGCATGATTACTTACTAAAAGTCTTAGAACTCTACAAGATACATCCTCGGACAATCAACCTCTTAAAAACATTAATGCTTCAATGGAGAACAGAAATGCAGCTGTACAGCCCCAGGGACTACTAGAACAATAGTAATCCGTATAAATATTTTTCAAGAAGACTTGTTGAGCTCTTTATGTTTCTGCATTGCTATCAATCCCATGAGTAACAGCTTACTAACGAATATCATATGGTTTCAAACTTAAATCACTTAACGGAGAGTGTAAGATCAATCACCTTCTATACATGGATAACCTTAAACTGTATGCCAGTAACAAAGAAGAGCTATATAAATTACAGGATACAACGCAGTAGTTCTAGAATGATATTCACATGCAGTTCAGCATAGATAAATGCAAGGCAGTTTACATCGAAAAAGGTAGGTTAGTAGAAAATGCAGATGGTTATAATACATCCTCCAATCATATCATCGAATGCCTACTCAGAGACGATACATATAAATATTTAGATATGTCTCAGTTACAAGGCATCGAACAGAAACTGGTTAAACAACAACTCAAAAATGAATTTCATCAACGAACAACATCTATATTGAAGTCCTACTTAAGCTTTGGTCAGAAAGTAAAAGCCATTAACACCTATGCACTGCCTATACTTACCCACTCATATTGTATCATAAAATGGTCTGGTACCGATTTAGAAGACATTAATCCATCTATCCGAGTGTTGATGGCCAAACATAAAATCCATCACCCTAACGCAGCCATTGAGAGAATTAATTTGCCTAGATCTATTGGGGATAGGGGAATTCTTGATATTAAGCAATTGCATCATCGTCAAGTGAAGAACATGAAGAAATATTTTAGAAGTAAATTGCATCTGAGATTATATGAGACTATATGTAATTGCGATGACAACTTCACACCATTGAATTTGTCGGATACAAACTATGAACCTCCGTCATTCAACGATGAAGATGCATTAAAAAGAGCGTGGAAAGCAAAAAGAAGTTGATGGAAAATTATCGAATATCTGGGTATCATGAGACGAATTAAAGGCAGAAACAGAAGGGTTTATGGTAGCAATTCAAGATCGAGTTATCAACGTTAGGAATGATCGTAAATACAAAATAAAAGAATCAATTGACGATAAATGTAGAATGTGTGGTAAAGTGCCGGAAACTATTGAACACCTAGCAGGAGTTTGCAGCACCTTGGCAAACCGAGAGTACACCGCCAGGCACGACAACGTTGCAAAAATTGTGCACTAACAACTGGCAAGGGACAGGCAGCTAATTTATGAGTTCAAACCATATTATAGATATGAACCCACCGCAATATTTGATAACAATCAATATAAATTGTACTGGAATAGGCCTTTGTTAACAGATAAAACCAATCTGGCAAATAGACTGGAAATAACTTTCCATGACAAGTCCAACAGCTTAATCCATCTGATAGACGTCACTGTACCATCTGATCATAACATCCAAACTACATATGCTCAAAAAATCAACAAGTATTCAGAGCTCGCTGAAGAAATCCAAGCTCTTTGGAAAGTTAAAACCGTAATTATAAGGCCAATTGTTATATCTGTCACTGGGTTAATTCATTGCAATCTGATGAAACACCTTAAATTACTCGGATTAGAGAATGTTATAGCTGAGATGCAAAAAAGTGTAATTTTGAACACCTGTAGAATAATACGATCTCTGTTGTCTCAACCTGATAAATGACCCATTTACGTATTCACACCCTTGTTCATATGGGTAAATGGGCAAACTCCATCTTGCTTGGAAATATTCCCTTAAGGTGTTGAGAAAGACAAAACCGCATTGGCGAGACTTCTAATGAAGAAAAATAATAATAATAATGTTTGTTTTCCATAGTAAACATAAAATAATTCTAGTGCGACTAAATAAATTAAAAAGGAGAAAAAAAAATAAATAAATTTTCGTTGTACAGCCTCTAGAGAAGTCTTATGACTTTCGTAACGTGGGTACCATATTAACAACCGATTTAACCAGAAAGTTATATAAGATAGTTAAACAGTCTTTATGAAAACCGTAACTATAAATCCGTACTTTCTAAAAGCTCTATTTGTAATGTCAATAGTGTGCTGAATAAAATCCATATTGCTGTTAAAAGTAACTCGAAGATCCAAGATTTTTCTTTGTAACAAAACTCCTTCAACGTTGTATCTGTAATTGATAATATTTTGCTTCAAAGAGAATTAAATGACTAAACATTTTTCTATGTTTAAAGAAAGTTTATTTGAAGTACACCATTGCTATTAACAATAAAGGCAATCGTAAAGAAATCATCAGCAAATAGCAGTTTTATAGAGTTGATGTAGGATAAAAGATCGTTTATGAATAATAAAAACAGTAGAGGGCCTAAAATGGATCCGTGTGGTACACCAGACAAAGTTTTATATGATACAGACAAAGAATTACCATATCTGACAAACTGCTTACAATTATTTATGTATGATAAGAGCAGATTAATTAAGGATTGATATCGATTATTTAAATACTGCCAAGTTAGAAAATGTTGATCTACCTGCAATAAACCCATGTTGAACAGAAGTTATGCGTTATTTCACTAATGGACAAATTTGATTGAAAAGTACAGCTTTGAATATTTTAGCAATATTATTTAAGTTTCTGATAATTTTGTTAAAAGAGTATAGAGAGAAGTTACAAAAACACGCGCACAGTATTTTAGAATATAAGTGGGTTATATATCTCACCCAGCAGTAGATTTGTTTTTAGCTGACCTTCAAGCAATATATATTTCGTCCTCGGAGATAGAAGTAACATTGCACAAAAAAAAAGAATTCGTAGTTGTGATTGTAGCAAGTAGGATCAGAGTTATTACAGACACTTTTAAAGAAATCAGCAAAACCATTAACAATAGCTTATGGAAATGATAGGTCATCATTGTTGTAGGAATACAAGAAGCAAAATTGCAGAAGACAAACTTTATAAAAAATGTTGCACGTATAAAAATAAAAAGAAATTGTGTAATAGTTATTTGTGTATCAAGGTGGTAAGGTAGAATTTTTCAGCCATTTTATGACTTTTTAAAAAATCATCACCGCATACTTCAGCGAAAACATTAATTTCGGCTTTAGTGAGAGAAAATTCCACAACTTATCTTTCGTAACTAAAGAAGACTTACGGTATTTATGTTACTTATTCTGCTAGACTCCCTCCAATTAAAATGGAAATTCACTATTCCTGGCGATAGTTCCTTTAGGTGTGTCCGGAAGTTCAAAGTCGTCAAAATTGAAGTTTAAAACATAATCTTTAATACCTTTTAAATTATATAATTATTTATTTTAAATTAATGCCAGGTATTATTATAAACATCGTGTCTACTTATTTTTTGAAATAAAAGTTCTGCATCGTCCAAAACTTAAAATTCAACCATCAGATATTAATTTTTTTAAACCGTATACGAGGTTTGTCAAATCACATAAATTTTGGAACAAAAACGCCTTTCGGGATTGGACCGTGTCGAAAAGTTAGCCGCAGATGCCAACGTTTCTCCACCTATCGTAAGGAGATTCATCAGGGCAAAAAACTTGAAACAAACAAAAGAAAGGTCAAGGTTGACTTCTGATAGTCAGGTAAAAGCCCGATTATAGACTAAAAAAAGTCTGAGCAATTAGGGAAATACCTCCGTATATAAAGATGAGAAAACGTCACGGCTCGTTAACCTCAACGATTGATTGGTTCAAAATAGGAGTGGGGGTGGAGTTAACGATGAGAATCCACAAGGGTGAAAGTTGGAAACCATGATTGCGATTGAAATTGTTCGGAGCGTAATGATTTCTATACTCTCCCTGATTTTCCTATTAAAAAAAAGAAGATTTGCCAATCAAAGCGGAATTATCAAAATCTATTTTGTGACCAGTATCGAAATGATCCTCAGCCACGGCAGATTTAGAACCGTGTTTTAATTTAACACAACGATCATGTTCCAAAATACGTGAACTAATAGAACGACCAGTTCCACCTATGTACACTAAAACACATGAACAAGGAATACGATATACACTTTGAGAAGAGAGAGTCAGAAACTTATTCTTAGGGGCAGGTAAAACTTGTGAGATTTTGTTAGAAGATGTAAAAATAGGTTTAATGCCGTTTTTTTAAGAAGCTTGCCTATTCAATCAGTAACCTTGTGAATGTAAGAGAGAAAGGCTGGAATTGTTTTTGACGTGGTAGAAGAAATCTTTTTGAAACTTTGAGGGCGAAGATGGGATGGCGTTTAATGACGTTCTGGCTAACTTCCGTTAGCAATGCAAGTATTAGTTAGATGACGCAATTCCAAATTGAGATTGTCGGTTGCTCGAAAAACTAGAGATTCAACAATAGACCTTTTTTAAGCAGAATGATGGTGTAAAGAGCCATGTAAGTATCTGTCAGTATGAGTGGGTTTGCGATACACCAAATGACGCCGTTGGGTTTCCGGGTGACAAGTACGTCAAGGAAAGCGAGACAATGATTTTCTTCAATTATCATAGTAAACTTGATGTCAGTATGTTGATTATTGAGATGGTCAAGAAACGTATCTAAAGAAGGGCGATCATGAGGCCAAATAATAAAAGTATCATCAATATTCATAAACCATACTTTCGGTTTTAATATCAAAGTTTCTAAGGCAATGGTTTCAAAGGCTTCCTTAAAAATGTGGCGACAACAGAAAATAAAGGGGACTCAGCAGAACCCAAAACTTGTTCGTAAAAGTTATTGCGTAATTGAAAAGACACTTTTGTATGAGCGGCATCAATCTTACATCTTTACTATGTTGAGATAATATTTGTTCGTTAATTGCGAGAGAATCTTTGACGGAAACTATTGTAAATAATGAAGTAATATCAAAACTAACAATGAGTTCATCAGGATTTACCTTCAAATCATCTAAACGTTAAATGAAATGGTAAAAGTTTAAAATGTGTAAAGATGTGTTACCTACAAATTTGTTAAGGATTTTTATAGCAATTCGGTCAATTTGTAAGCAGGAGATTAAATTGTACTAACAATGAGCCGAAGAAGTACACTTTGTTTGTGAATTTTAAGAAGACCATATAGACGAGATGGTTTGGAAGTAGATGGAACAAGTCGTCGCTGGGTCTCGAGAGGTAGATTAGAAGATTTTATGATTTGAATAACTTCGCGTTCGATACTAGAGTTACGTGGTAAATGTCTATAAGTATCTTTGGATAACATGGAATTAAAATTGCTACGGTTACCTTTTCAATACCGTTCAATCCCGGAAAGCGTTTTTTTTCCAATAATGACTCATAATTTTTTACAATACAGAGGAATGATATTATGAAAAGTTGTTCTGAAATTAAAATTTGTATTCAAATGCGTTAATATTTTCATTTATTAATGTTTTGAATAATCTTGCAATTTAAATACAAATGGATGCATAATTATTTATTTTCGAAATTGGAAGTGAATATATACTAATAGATTTAATTCTGTTTGATTCTGTATAAATATGTAATGTCAGTTTACTTAATATTTTTGTATGGATTTTTATTTTAAAATAAATAATTATTATGTATTCAATACGTATTTAAATTTCAAGGTTGTTTGAAAACATTAACAAATGGAAAAGTTAACACTTTTTAACAGCTAACAGGTATAAATTCAGTATAATAATAATAATAATAACATAAAATTTTTTTTTTATTGATAGTTTCTTTTGATACTTGATTTTTGCACCACTTTGTGCATTGATTGAAATGAAATTTTATGAAAAAATAGTAGACATGTGATTCGCACTATATTACTAAAGTGGGGTTATTTCTCAGAATATCGAATAAAGTTATAAGAAAAAATCGTTCTAAATGCAATTTTGAGCCCGTATGTAAAATTTGGGCTTACAAAGGCAATTTTAATTTTTTACTATTGTTTGGAAGTTGCACCACTGCCTAAAAATTAGATTCAACACAACCTATATAATTTTTCTTAACAAAGTTTCATTTCTTTACAGGATCGCCATATTAAATGTGTGTTTTGCTAGAAATTTCAAATAGAGCAACTAAAATTTGATCATATGTGATGCAAAGTTTATTTGTTTTTGACCCTGTATAAGGTAACTTCATGAAATATTTATTTTTAAAAGGCAGTTTATGTCTAAAAGTAGTACAAATTATAACTGAGACAAAAGCAAGAAGAAGTGTGTCTTATTTTTAGATAGTGTTTCAATTTCCGAAGAATACTGAGAACAATACTGAAAAAATTATAATTGCCCTAGAAAGCTGAAATTTTGCAAACGAGCTTAGAATTGCATTTAAAATGACTTTTTTCAATATTCTGAGAAATAACCGCACTTATGTAATTTCTTTGAAAAAAAAATTAAATTTGACAAATAGTGTGAATCACGTACCTACAATTTTTTTCGTAAATTTTCATTTCAATTGATGCAAAAACTGATGCCAAAATCAAATTTTGGGGAAAAACTATTAATAAAAACTACCATATGATGCGGACCTCACTGGTCATATACTTTAAGGTATTAAACCGGCAGATCAGGTTTTAAACATCAATTCTGACGACTTTGGACTCCCAGGCAGGCCTAAAGGACCGTCGCCAGGAATTCCCATTCCAATTACGACAGGCTTAACAAAATAAGTAACATCAATACGGACTTTTGCTAAAATTACGTAAGTCTGTTGATCGCTGGCTCTTAAGCTATAAATAAGAATTGTATTGTACTGTTTTAAGGAAATAAATAAAGTTTTTAAGTAAAAGCCTTGCAAACAACACTCGCGAAAGATTTTAAACCAATAAACACAAAAAGAGCACGGCTTAGGCAATTAATGCCTCAGTAACAGAACCGATATAAAAATAAAATTTACAAAGGCTTTGACGTAAATGCTTGCTAAAGCGTTGAAATATAAACTATACAATAGCGCTCTCATTATTTAATAATGTCACACACAACCCACTCGTTTGAAAGATAAACAAACAAACGTGACAACTAAAGTTGTAAAGATAACTTAAACAATTTTATCAGATTTAATTATAACGTATTTGTAAATTTTATTAATGCCAAAAATCAACACGTCTATATTTAACTTCTCGCCTTTCGTTTATTGTTTATTTTCAAGCTGTGCTTTCAATTTCTTCTAATTAAATGGTTTAATTATAGAACGAAAGCTCGTAAGGTTGATAATAAGTATAAAGTTCAGAGTGTGTACCTAAAGGTTTCGTAAATGTAAAAAATTCGTAATAAACTTTAAAAACTTACGTGGCGTAGCGGAGGAATTGATTCGGACACTTACCTAGAAAAAAATTTATTACTAATTTTCAAACAACTTTATTATTTTTTGAAATTTTGTACAGTCGCATGTAAGGACTAGTGAAAATCTTTATTTAAAGTGCAAGTGAGATAAACCAGCGACTTGATTATAAAACTGGTCCTTCGAGTTATTCAGACAACATTGATGACAGCGGCAAGTCTCACACAAAACAATTTCAAAATTTTACAATCATAACTCAAATCTTTAAATAAAATGTTTAAAGTTCTAGAAATAGTTTTGAAAATGCGTGATAAATTCATTTTTAATGTTCTTGCCTAGACAGGTGACGTACTTCTTTAAAATTACTGGGTTTTAGTATTTTACTCTCAATTAAATATGTTTGAAAATATAAACGAATTTTAACTTTAAATTACAACATTAATTCGTTGACAATAAACATCAGTGTCAGTAACTAATTGATATTAATTTTGTTAAAATACACTATTGTTGATATAAATTGATAATCAAACAACAGATAATAAAGTTTGGTAAATTTGATGTATTATAAATTAATGTATTAATCACATCCACCACTTGAATTAAACAACATACTTTACTAAAAGAAATCCTACAATTTTTACAAACACAATTTTATTGCGAAACATTTAATCGTTTAAGTAGTTCCGTGTGCTTTTACGGGACGTTAAAAGTAATGAACTTGAATAAGTGGAACCTTAGTAAGGTAATAAATTAACTATTAATTTAGTTTCATAGTAGAAGTAAACTGTTAAGTTTCTTACAATTAGTTTTTTTAATATGAATCTTTGAATTAACTTTGACTTCAATCCTAAGATAAGAAACAAGTAAAAGCGCAAAACGAAACTATATGGAAAACCTCCTAATATTTCACTGGTAACTAAAAGCTGAAGTATCATGAAGAGCTGCAACTTTTGTTGTTGCCATATCAGTTCTACAATGCAACCACTTTCTCTTTATT
Source organism: Abscondita cerata (assembly GCA_030710515.1). Lineage (NCBI taxonomy): Eukaryota > Metazoa > Arthropoda > Insecta > Coleoptera > Lampyridae > Abscondita > Abscondita cerata. The sequence continues at coordinate 218,324 of JALBCR010002351.1, forward strand.
GTAACATATGCTAACATACTATATATGTATCAACAACAATGTTTAAAAAAAATCGTAATATAGAAAAGGCATTAAAACTAGTTCTCAAGTTTTGAGAATACGGTGGTGTAAGACGGTATTCAAGTCCAAACGCAAAAAGTGTTCTGGAATAAACGACCAACATACAGGGTGTTCATCCAGAAATGGAGGAAACTTCGTAGAAGGGACCAATTCTAAGTAAAATAATTCTCTGGGTTTAGGTCGAAACAATAAGAGAAAACCTAGGATAGCAATTTACAATGGATTAACAAACTCAACTTTTATTAACGATCCAATAAAATTAATTAACAAAATTCGCAACGAAACTCCCACCACATTTATCAATTTTCCATATTAGTCCTGATTTGGGCAAATTACTGTTCTATCTTTCCAATAAGTTCTTTTTCGCATGACCACAAAAGTAAAAATTCAATTAATCACAATCTGGATACTGTGCTTTACAGTAGATATGACAATGGTAAGTATGTAGATAACTTGATCACATTGTGACCATGACACAATAGAGCTGACAACTTTAAAGAGTAATATTTCGAAAAGGATCTCTATATGAAAAAACTTTAGAGAATCATTTTAGCTTAAAATTATTCAAGAAACATTTTGTCGAAGTTTGGACCATTCCTGATGGACGCCATAATGGTAGAATACTCTTTATTTAAAAACTTGGGTGATTGTCTTTGCGGTGGCTCTGCGGGGGTGGGGGTGGGGGTGGGAATTTCAATCTACTTCGTAAAGAGATCTTGGAACACTAAAACGATCTCGGACCGATTAAGTCGGTGCTAATTGATTCCCACGGTCCATTTGTTTTAGAATTAAACATTATTCCCAGTTTTAGTTCAGTTTTGGACTTTGAAATACAACAAATATGACACTGCCTAACGTACTTAGCCACACCTCGAAATATTGCAGGCTAATAGTAGCTTTGATAAATACGTGCGGTTGTCTTTGCCACCCCCAAATGTTGTAAGTGTTTCGGTACAAAGAGCTTTTACGAAGTATAAAAACCGTCCGCATTGTGGGAATAAGTGACCATTATCCATTTTATATTCGGGGTACTGTTCTAGATTGTCATTAACCCTCCTTTTCCAGGATTTTAAGCATGTTTTCATCCCAAAACAACAACAAAAGATTTTTGGAGCGTTTTGGCACTGATCTCTCCAGTGTCCTATTTTTCCCCACCTCCAACAGGTTAAAGTTGGATGGTATTTCTCGCTCGAAGGTAATGGTGGAGTTTTCACCTTATTAATTTCGTGCGGTGGTGCTTTCGACGTCATTTCTTTCTGTGTAGAGATCAACAGGGAGATTTTTCTTTTGAAACATTGAGTTCCTTCGAAAATATCTCATTCTGTGCGGTTAACTCAAAAGGTTCGGGGAAGTTGGAAAAACCTCGCCGGCGAACAAACATAATTTAATCTCTGATTCACATTTGTAACGGTGGGTCAGATGTTGTCGGCGGAAGTCAAATATTAAATCATCCCAGGTATGAAAATTGCTCTTGTTATTTCAATACCAAGCTAATGCTTTGTCTTTTAGTAGCTCAGGTAGTACAAACAACAGCTCCTTTGGTGATAGTACGACTGCAAAAAATTTGATCACTGCGCCCCTCAAATCGTAAGCTTTACTTACGCACGCGATCACACAAGTGTGCTTTAACGGTCAACGCAGATTCAGTGGGTTTATTATTTCTAGGCGGAAATTCAAAATTTTGTGGCGTTGTACTGGCAAAACTTTAATTAAAGTATTTTCTACGGTTTTGAAAGAATCAAGTAAAATATGACCTTCTCATGTCCTTAAAAAGTGGACTATTCGGGCGCGAAGTTTATCCATGGTCCAACAAAGTTTCAGGTTTTTTTGTTTTCTTATCTTGCTTAATTAATAAATTTATTAATTAATTTGCAAACGGAAAAAAACTGAAAAACAAAATAATTAATTTTGGTAACTTAAAATAAAAATAATTATTCTAGACGGTCTGAAAAATAAAATTAAATTATATTCGGTTTTGCTGACAATTCAATCAGTTCATTTCTACGCACAGAAGTTACATTAATAATTGTTTGGTTTTAATTACAGTCCCTGCTCGGGCGCCATATAAGATTTACAACTTTTCTTGAGCCCGTCGCTAGTAATAAAAGTTATATACAGCACCGGGTATCTTCAGCAAAGAAATAACAATCACAGGGTTCGACAATGTATATTAACACATTTATTACAACAAGTCAAATAAATTTGATTAATTTCTTATGAAAAATTGATAATTGGCTATTAAAGATAATTCAAATAATTAAATCAAATTTCTTAAACAATAAAAAATATATAAAAATTATTAACACTTCTTGTTTGTATTGTATCGGTTTTATAAATAACATATATCTTATTGATTTTTTACGTTAAAGGAGGAGGTGACACATCTTTGTTTAGTGTTGAATTCAGTATTCAACGTCTTTACTGGAACAACATTAATACTGTCAACATATTGAGATGGATCGTAATTATTTAGTATTTTAAAAAATATTTAAATGAAATTTGAGACCCCAAAAATTATTTAAGTTTTACCTCAGAACTTTGAGTTCGTTTAAAAAAAATTTTGTTTTATAAAATTACAAATTTATTTTAATTCATTGCATAAATCATTTAAAATGTCCAGATAGTGAGGGCACATTTGGACCCTTATTATTTGAAGAAGAGGCATCCAGACTCTCCGTTCCTGTTAAAAGGCAACGTTTTGTTACCGCAGTGGGAGCTTCATCAAGCCAGACAAAATGTTGATTTTAACAAAACGTACACTTATTATCTGGGCATCTTAAAAATTAAATCGAGTAAAGGATACCATCAAAATTATTATTGCATAAATTTTTCTATACATTCAAAACATAAACAACAAAAAATTAAATTAATGAAACTTATATTAAACGTGCATGGTTAAAGATAAAGGAACCTTTAATTATACAAATATTTCGTTATTACATTAATTATATAATTTAAACAAACCTAAGTTAACTAACCTTTTAAAATTCGCGTCGTTTCGTCCGAATAATGAATTCTTTGTTTCTAAACTTTAAGTTTTTAAATCTATTTTGGCCACTTTGATATTAAAACTTTAATCGATGAAATCGCAGTATTATTAGGTGTCTTTGATTATTTTTATCGACTTTAATATAATTCAAACTTTGATTACAATCTTACATTTTGGTATATTTTTACTCGCAGCTTTTTCACTATGCATTTAAATAAATTTGTAACCTTAAACTTAGATTCATTTTTACTTAGTGTTTTTACGCCTGCATTTATAAAAATTTAATCTTTCTCACGAACATTTGCAAACGTTGGGTCTATCGTTACTTAACAAATATCTTTTATGTCCCATACATTCGACACTCTAAAATTTGATCAAAATTTAAACATATTTTCTTAACCATTTATTACAAATAAACTATAGCATACATGAATAAATTTAATTGCTTTTCTAACTTAATTATGGGTTGATTTTCAGAAATCTTAAACTTTAATTATCTTAATTTTACGTTAGATTTGAATATAACATTTACTATAAATCTGATTATTACTCAAATAATGATGATAAACATTTTTTTTATTATTTAAAATAACTCTTTAGCGCAATATGAAAAGTGAATCAAGGAAATTCATACCAGTGACCCATCGTGGCAATTGGTTAAAGAAAAGCCATGCTTACATTCTTTCTTTAAATACGACTAAACATAAATTATCAATTTAATAATTAGTGATATGTTATATTGTGGTAAATATCTTATATACATAAAATGTATTTTACATAAAAAATTAATAATTTCGCAATTATTAGGCATCAAAAATTATTGGGTAAATGTTATCGAAGATTTTCAAATTGTCAAATGAGTTTTGCATACATAAAATTAGATTTTTCGATACCCCGGGTGTAAAAATCTAATTTTCTTTAAAATATTTTGTAAAATCACATTTTCAAATTAATACTATTTACATTAAAAAAACGAAGGAACCCAAAACATTTACATAAAAACTCATTAAGATTATGTTAATTCATATTTTTTAATTAATTTTTTAATTATCTTAACGCAAATAGACCATACATATTTGTTCAAACAATTAAATTTTGCTTTGGCAAGACCCTGGGAGAACATATTGAATAATTATCAAAACAATAACAACACGATATTTCACTTTAGATACATAAAATAGCCGTAACGATACCATAAAAGTGAATAAAAGTAAAATAAGCAAATTAACGGTTAAGGCCACAATACACTCCTGAAAATTCATTAAAAGTTTGAAAGCAAATAATTTGTATTTATAAAATGTGTTCGGTTTCGTTTTAAAGGGATTTGTTCATTAAATTCCGACGATGTAATTTTACGAATTAACGATTGTTTGTCAAAATTATAATAATCGAATTAGTGCTTTTGATTTTATGGCTTCCGAATTTTACGTAATATAAAAAGTGTCTTCACATTCCCGAATAAACTTTTACAATGAAAAGATGTCATTCCACTTTGTACTACATTATTGGAAAATCATTAGGAAATTTTAATGTTTATTAAATATATATATATATGGTTACTTACCCAAATGGAATCTTGTAATCAAAAACAACAATTGCTTTTTCTTATTTTCTAGAAAATTAATTTATTTAAATTGCTTTACGTATGTAAGGTAGTTGATTGTGTATTCTTATTATCAAGTTTAAATAATGAATTGTTATTGTCTGTACTCGCGTTCTTAGCAATTTAGATAAAAAAGAGTTTGTAATGGCGTTTTTCGATTAACATTTTTTTTCCCAAAGGCACATTTTATTTTATATTACATGAACGTTTATAAATCTTGATTAAATTTGAGGGGACAAAACTCTGACAGTTGGGCTAACGATACAACTGATAAATGAACGGGCAATTAGGAGTTACCACAGCATCACGTTTAATTAACAGTAGGATGATATCGAAAGAGTCGATCATTTAAAAAGTTGTAAGTGTCATAATCGGTAATAAAATGATCGTATTGTAAGACAAGTACAAGAACACCGAGATTTTATTTGTCTGTCGATTTCCGTTTCGGAAAAGCAATTAAAATTATTTGATATGAAAATTTTAAACCAATTTATTACAGACGAGTTTGCGACGTAACGATACGTAACGTTTTCATCAGATCGATAACTTAAATCGTTTACGAAACGATACATAAATGTTACGTACTTTTGCCTTGCGAAATGGGTCTATAAAAATTATCTACTCAATAAATCAAATGTCGCGTAAATGTTTTCCGTTTTTCTGTTTGAGCAGTTAAAGTACAGAAATTGCTTTCATTTTTTTGAAGAGAATTAATTGAACGAAAACTTTTGCAAAAACAATTAATTAAAAGAAATTTAATTCGCTTATTTTCAAAATTTTACTTTGCATATGATCATTTTTTTGTAATAAGGGTCAATTCTTTTAATTTTGCATAATTGGATACGTTTGGTATTCAATCTTTTAAAAAAATTATTACCCTTTACAGTGTATGAACTTGAGTTGGGGAGCCATATAGATAACTTTTTATTATTGATTTTAAAAAAAATTATTCTTATTAAAAAATTTTGCATGTTCTAATACTAAAAAAACAACCATCAGTTTTTTACTTTTTATATTATAAATATTTGCACTTATAAATTTGAATACTAAATTTATCTCTCTTATCTGTCTAGAATATAATAACCTTTCCATTTGCCAATATTTTTTTTGATCAATCTTGAAATTTAAAAACGTAATAAATGCATAATAATTATTTATTTTACAAATAGGAAAAATACATACAAAGAATATTTAATAATAAAACATCAATTTCTATACAAACACGAACATAATTAAACTTTAATTCAATTTACTAAAAACTTCGGCTTATCCACCTATAAATAAATATTATGCATTTATTAGGAGTTTAAATTACAAGATTCTTTAAAACCATTAACAAATAGAAATGTTATCATATTTTTAACAAATAAGAAGAATAAATTCAGTATTAAAATTTGTAACTGCAAATATCTATAATGTAGAACATAAATAATCACCAAACCCCAATTTTCAAGTTAAATGGCTGTCATTTCATATTTGGGTGTAACTTTTAATACAAAACAACTTAACATTCTTCTGTATTATAAAAAATAATGGTATTTTTGACACACTTTGTATACGGCTTAAAAAATTGATATCTAATAGTTGCATTTTAAGTTGTGGACTATGCTGAACTTTTTATTTGTTTTACTAAATAACGCTTTTTGATAAATAAAATGATCTTATTCCAAAGTTACCTTTCTACAAATTACAATACCAAGTTTTTGTTACTTTATTACCCATGTGAAATTAGTATTCTAATAGTTATCGGTAGCTTTGATTACACTTCCAGTTTGAAGAGTATAAGATTTCCTATCAAAACCGCGATCAAAATATAAAGTGTTAACTTGATTGATTCTAAAAAGCTCACACTAATATTAAGCTTGATCTGAATGGTTTATTTTATCACCTTCTTTTGATAGTTTTTGAATGCAACAGAAAATGAAAACACAGAATTGTTTAAAAAATAATTGCTACCTTTTTATGTCGCATTACTTTTTTATTACGGGAGGAATTGCTTCCGACCTTACTATCTTCAGAAGTCTTAAGACGTCTAACTTGTTGGACTGGAATAATATCTAAATAATTAGCAAAATGTTTTCAATAATTAAAGCACTAAAGTTAGGTTACTAACTTCATAGGTGTCTTTGTTAATGTAATGTCAAGTTCAATTAAAAATGATCTTTTAACACCCAACCGAAAGTTTTATTATAAATAGTAGCTTAAACGCTAAATATGTGAACTGGAGTCCAAGATTAACCACGACTAAGAGCGATGAACTAAAAAAAGTTGTTCAACATACAGAATACAAGCAGGACCAACTGATGTCAATAAAATCTCAAATATCTTGGATAAGTTTCGCCAAATTTCGTGGAACCCGAAGAAAACTTTAACCTGTAATAAAATATCAACTTATCAATTAGTCTTAAAACAAGTTAAGAATTAGAAACCAAAGCCAAACACTTCGTTAAGGTCATAGCAGCATGTAACCAAAATTGCTCACAAAACCCAAGGTGTTAATTACCTAATAGATATTAGACGCAACAAATGAGAAATATTAATAAAAAAGAACCATTTAACAGGTATTTCGAAACAAAAAAACTTACTATGTACTTTGAAGAGCACGTCTGTACTATCACTTATAAACCGAAATGAACCATGGTTGAAAAACATCAAACATTTATCTTTATTCTTAATAAATTTCAAGTGAATAATTCCTTCACGAAATAAAAACTAATCTACACGCAAAAAAAAACGCCAGGATATGACCTGATTACTAGAGAAATCTTAAGCGATTATCTAGGAAAGGCATAGTGATGTTTACCTATCTCTTCAATGCAATGCTGAAGCCAGACAGCGTTTCCGTGCTATTTTGGGCCTGGTGTTTAGGTAACCAAACGTTGCAGTCGATTATTGAATCCATTGGTGGCGTTGAATTAAATTTGTCTTTAGCGGCTTTGACGGTCGTACACGTGGTCCTCATTTCTCCAAAGAGATGAAGTAGTTTGTTTAATTAAATAAAACCCTTGAACTATTTAATTACTTGTATGTTGACAAGTTTCTTTTTTATTTATTTGCTCTAATTACTTTTAACTGGATTGCGCAGCATGTCGAATGCCTTTCGGCGCCATTTAAGCATCGTTTTTAGAAATTGTTTTCGAGATAAGATTTGGCATAAAACACTGATACATAAACTTAACATTGTTCTCAGAATGTGAAGATTATCATACTTCTCCAACCGATTATTCAGGATCATATTGGAAAACGAATATTCAAAACTAAAAAAGGTAAATGCGGGAGTACCTCAGGATGATGTTCTGGAGACGAGACTATATTCTATCTACTTTATTCTTGTTATCTACTGAATTTAGTTGAAATTACCTTGGTTACTAGATTTTCTATCCCAAATAAACAATCTCAGTGTTGAGCATCATATGGTGAAAGTGGGTGAAAAAGTGTTATTCACTTGGGATTTCCAAAAAGTGTTTTATTCAGTCAAAAAATTTCTATACCATATGTAACGATGAGTATCACTATTTTCAAATTTGTTTAAAAAAACTTTTCCTCATTCGAGATGAAACGAATTGATAGATCTAGTAAATCATAAACAAAAAACATTTTTTGTTTGATGTCGAGTCTAATGGTATTGTTTTCGAGTTTTCCTCGTTTGGTAAAGAGAACGCATTTGTTTAGGTAAGAAAGATTCAAGAAACATCATGTAACTATCATGCTAAGACAAGTTTCATATTGACCAATTATACATTAGTGAAAAATAAGTGAAAAATTAGAAACCAAAACCAAAAATTTTGTCAAAGTTATGTACACTAGCATTATGTATAAAACCGAAAGTGTTAATTGCCGGAATGAGATTAAACAGATGTTAAAACGCAACAACTTAACGCAAAAACTTAAAAACAGAGAGAGAGAAAGATTTCTCAATTCGTATTCGGAAAACATAACAGTAAATGAAACTGGAGGGCATCAAAAGAAGAAACATCAATACCACCATTTAGAAAGGGATATTTACCATGGATCATCTAGCATCTGTCTTTCTTGCAAATCAATCACAAGTGAATGAAAACTTGAATAATACTGCCAATCCAAGATCAAAAAATATCACATTAGTAACTCCAAGAAAGTAGATAACAAATAAAAACCAATCTACACTGGGTATGGTGCCAAACAGGAAACCATTTAACAATTTTAAATCACTTAATTCAATCTCTCTGTTGCCAATTCCGTCAAAATTATTCAAAAACTACTTCTTAAGAGAATACTATTAATAGAAAATAGCAATTTAATACAAAGTGATTTATTCGAATTCAGACAAAACACTCAACAATAGATCAAGTATTCCAAATTATGAATTTGATAGAATTTATTCTAAGAAAAAAACAAATATGTTTAGAGGTATTCCTAGATGTCGCCAAACTCTTCAATAAAGATTGGCACAAATCACTGATATATAAACTTAAAAAATGCTTCTAGATAATTATGTAAATACATTCTTCTCCAGATTATTCAGGATCAAACAAGAAACCGAATATTCAAAACTGAAAAAGATAAATTCGAAAGTACTTAAAGAAAATGTACTGAAGCCTATCTTTTATCTTCTGTTAATTTTATACTTGTGAGCTACCTAATTTGGTAAAAATTACCGTTGCTATGTTTACAGCACTTCTGACAGAAGAAAACATATCAAGAGTCAGTCCTAAAGAAACTACAAGCAATTATCAACACAGTACTGAGTTGATGAAACAATGACAAATAAAGGTTAATGGGTTTAAATGCATCCTTATCAAACTCACAAACAGAATATTAAAAGATTCAACACCGCTGGATATAAATAATACTGTATTACCAAATGAAAACAATGCTAATTATTTAAGCATAACATTAGTTACCAAACTTAGAAAAGCACATGTGAAAAAGAAAATAATTGAACTAAGACACAAATCTATTGGCTCATTGGTTTTTATCTAGAATCAGATACTAAAATCAATTTGATACAAGTATGAGGTTGTTCTAAAATAGCAACATAAACATAATACAAACTTTTCAAACAAAGTACGCACTTTGGTATGTATCTAACATTCATGTTTATGGTTAATGAAAAAATTGAGAGGTTTGCCGGTTAACACAAACCTAGCCTAAGAAAACATTGATATCCTTTAACTACTCGACAATATATCATCTAGGCAAAAATAGATCACAGCGCACGGACATCATTGAATGAACTATAATTGTTAAGTATTTAGTTACAAGATTAAGAAAAAATAAATAATTGGTTGTTCTTGGACACCAGTTTTAATTATATAAGCAAATGTGTTAAAAATAATTGATTTGTATAAGTATCATTTAGTTAGATAACATTTGGCATCTTAGTGTAGGTGCCAGTGCCAGATTAACGGAAATTTACATAAAAAATTTACGTTAATCTGGTACTATATGTCTTGATAAAGCATTTACACTAAGATGCAAAACGTTTACTTTCAATTAAAAGAACCAAGTGTGGCAAAACGTTCCTGGTAATACATCGGTCAAATAAATAAACTTAACGCTAAACTTCAATATAGTGAAAGTTGTTACGGTTCAACTAGAACGTATGTCGTAAGCCTTTTTAATAACGTTTGTCAAGAGTCGCACGTTACAACGAAAGTCAAATTTGCCGCGCATGCTATAAATTTTCTCATTGGTAGATCTTTTAATTCACAAAAATTATCGAGACGATGAGCAAACATTTTCTACACATGGCTGTTTGGCGTGCATTTCTAAGTTAAAATTTTAACAAATTATTAATGTGTGTTTCATTAATAAGTCGAATTGTTGTTTAAATTTAAATCAGACCGCATTCACCGTAAGTATAGGTTGTTTTCTTTTCTTTCGTGGTTGTATTATTTTTAATTACGACGTATGTTTTAGCACGTGCGTTGACCTCATACTCTCACCGTGTCTTACATCTGGATAACTCTTGGGGATGCTGGAATGGCTATTCAAAAACCTTTTGTTACATATCGAGTACCACGGTTTCGCATTCAAATAAGCTGCCAACAGCTGGTGAACTCCACAGGCCTACCGACTTATTCATGCTGCATAATTGTTACTTCGAAGGAACCTATTTGTCATCTGTTCTTTACTATAAACCTTCCCTACGGAAAATCCTAGGATCACCTAGGAAATCCTAGGATCAATATGAATGCGTATAAAGTTAACGCACATTAAACATTAAACAGTTTAAATCTCTAGCATTTAAGTAAATTTTTATTTGGGGTAGACTCCACCACCGACGTTCGGTTTTGTTTTTAACGAGCTCCCTAAAAGCTTGGGCGCTTTACATAAAACAGTTGAAGCTGAAACAAAAGGCCTTTTAGGTTAGCGAGAGATACTTACCTTCTTTATTCCGAGTTTAAGTTAGTATTAAGTCGCTGTGTGTAAGTGACGTGTGTACGTCGAGTTTTCTTAGTAACCAATCCTCAATTGAAACGCTAACTTTTAATTTGGGATGTAACTACAAAGCTTATCTGAATTCGACACATTACTCGCGAGCTTTAATTATTGTTATTGCTAACGCACGTACTCATATACGACAGTCTCTCTATTTCTGTCACATTATTTTAGTACTTTTAAGATTTGTTTGCTATATTGAATTGTCTATTTGTCTCTTCGATTTGTGTTCGTTTTAGCGTATTAGACTTTTTAGTAAAACCTGTTAAATTCCTGTTGGTCGGTTTTATTTCTCTCTATTACCCAGCAGGTGGCGCCTCGTTAGGCAGCAGTTTATTTCTTTTCAGTTTCTCAAGGACCAAAGATCTCCCCAACTTACCGACTAAGCCGGACACTGCTGTGCTAACTACTACAAATACTGGATCTTCCACGAATTTAGTGCGTTACTTCCAGCCAAATAGTATTGTTCTTCTCTCTAGGTTGTGTCGCTAGAGCCGTCGCTTTCTTTTTATTATTATTTGTGAACGACAACCGTTACAAAGTAGAAGAAAAAAAGTGTTTTACTTGGGACCTAAAAAGGTTTTTTATCCAGTGAAAACTTTTTACCAAATGTGATTATGGCCATAACTATTTTTAAATTTGTCACAAAAAGCTTTTATGTCCCCGAGATAAAACCAATTGAAAAAACTGGTAAATCCTAAACCCAAAGTATATTTTGTTTGACGTCAAGTTTAACAGTACTGTTTACAAAAACCCATTTGGTATCCACACCTTCAACAAATTCCGGCACATTTGACAAGGCCCCCTAAAAATGTTTATGGAAGGTTAAAAGTAACTAATTCCAATTATCTTTTTTTTGGTAATGCTACTCAAAAATTATTCCACATTAACAAAACAAACTAATTTCAAATTAAAACTATCAAAATAGTACATGCTTTTTTCACGGCAATGAGTTCAACAATATATTATAAATTATATTTGCAATGATAACTGACGTAAAATTCACTTTCAGAATCTAATTGATTATTTTTTTGCTAATATTTGGTGTATAAAAATTTTGAGTATTTTAATACATGAATAAAATAACGTAGACCTTCTGATCATTTGTCTTGTTTGTACACAAAATATTTTTCTGATATTAATATTATTTAAAAATAATAATTGTATTTAATAAGCATTGGAAGTAAAAGTACACATACTATTTTCTTTTCTCTCACTTTAGTTTTACCATTCACTGTCTTTTTCTTAATGCTAAGGTCATTCAAGCGCCACTAATTCTTTATCAACGGCAAACCAAAGTAACAAAAACAATTTTTTTTTGGAAAAACTAATTAAGATGTGTTTTACTTGCCCATTGCTTTGGAAGGTAAAAATATTTTGTGATGTTAGAAATTTAAATAGAACTTTTCTAACCAAATGCAGAAAAAAAGAGAAAGATGACATTTTGAGCACGTAAAATTTCTAAATAATTTATTATTAATAACACACACCTATTAAATTTATAATGTTTTTACTTTTTAAAGTGCTAAATTAAAATCTCAAATAAACGAACATAAATAACATATACGAAGGTAAAACCTAACTGACACTTTTGTATCCCTGCCTTAAGTGAAAATGGTATTATGTGAAAATTTACAGCTTTTGGAAATCGTCATTTAAATGGTCTTACATTTCAAGCCCACCTATGACTTTCCTCTTGTCTATATTTTAAATTGTTCTCGATTACTTGTTAACAAAAATTATCAGGATTTCACTTTCTGCCGAGATCTGCCCAATCGATCACTTTAATCACGCATATTCAACAATACGTACACAAACTAAAAATACTATTTTAGGTATTAGCCACTGCTTTAATACTCTGAAATGTAATTTGGCATTATTTTATACTTCTATTAATCGACGACACAAAGCTATTTAAAAAATATTTCATAATGTAGAGGTTTGTATATATCGGTATGTATATCTTGCCTAACAAAAAAATTCATTCAAAGAAAACCAGGGTCAAGTCCTCTATTGACAAAGAAAAAATACGTCAATAAAAATTGTTGACGAAAATCTTTAACCATGGTCATGTTTTATCAAGTTATAGACAAATAATTTTACCAACCTCAATGATATTCTTTCAAGATCTCACGGTATCTGCGTATTTTTTCTTTTACTTAACTTTAATACAAACCTATTTTGAATTTCATAACTTCTAATATTATTATTTAAGGGTATTGAAGTACTAATGTAAAATCAATGAGAGTGGAATATTGATTTAGTTTCTGTAATACTAATAGTGATATAAAATAAAACATAGTAAGTTTAAGCACCCACATGCGATACCTTAATTGTGTGTTGATGTTTATTTACCCTCTTGAAATAACGGCGTATTTTTCATTAATTCAATAAGCCCTCATCAATATATCTTGTTACTCATCAATTAATGTGCGAATTGGCGCAAAGGGATCTATTTAATTTCATCCCCAAATACCACAATTTCATTTCCCCTCATAGATAAGAGTTAAGACAACACAATACTACCGTCTCGTTACTGTATTTGCTCTAAGTTTCAGCACGTAAATTGCAATGCTATCCATAACGAATTTATCCAAAAAAATAAAAAGAAAGAAACACCGTCAGTAACAGGAGACGTTAAAAGGGAACACAACAAGTGAATCCGCAAAAAAATATAATCCTAATTGTTCGGAAACCCTATAGCAATTATAGTTTAATCGAGTGTCCTTCACACAAGGGTAAATGTAGCAAAAATCGCGTTTATTAGGGTGTGTGTTAACGCAATTCTAAAGATTATAATCAGAAAGTGAAGAAAAAATAACGTTTCGCACATGCAATGTATTATTCATGAATAATTTTAATGCATATTATTTATGTTATCGTGTATGAACTTCATGTATATAAAGCTACGTAAACTTAATCAAAATTTGATATCAGTGAACTACTTTTTAAATTAAAATGACTTTACAGTTTGTACAATAAGCGGCAATAAGAAAATTAGTCCAATAGTTACTTATCTTTTATATTCATTTAGTCCTCCCCTAATGAAGGGCGTAAAAGTTTTCGACGTTCAACACATTTACACATGTTCATGTCCCAAGGATATTGCTATTACTCTAAGCAAAACTGCATTAAGCTTTTAAGCAACACAAGCAAGGTTTGTTTATCTTTCTAACCAAAAAGAAAACATTGATGAACTAAACTAAATGAGACCCGAGTCAATTTTATAATATTTAGTTACACACAGAACTTTGATTCAACTGCAGAAAAGAGTTGAGTTAGACAAACATTAAACGAAATAGACATTGTTATGCATTCAGTCACTACTTTAAAGGATATCAAAAAAAAACGTTGCTTACAACTTTTAAATGAATTCGAATTTTATCGTTTTATGAAAAATTTTTTGAATCACTTTGAACAATTCAATTGTACCACTTTGTCACTTCTGATTAGTGAAAAATATTTTTTTTTACGAGTAAATGATGTTTGTCTTATTGAAGTATTTGTTTTAAGTGAGTTGTAGTGTATATTAACTATATGTTGATAAAACACGTATGTTTTTGTACCCATTTGCTGCAATACCTGTTTTTATTGTAATTTAAGCTTGAAAGAAATATTTATGTCAATACGTTTAAGGAAAGGTTTTCGTAGAATCATACCCACATGTCGCCGTTTTGCTTCGCTAACTCAATGATCTCTTTGTTTGTTCCATGAATGAGCCTGTGGATGTTGTCCTTTTAAAAAGTAAACTTGTATTTTATTTTATCTAATCTTTATAGTAAGACTACATTTCATGGTTAAATTCTGAATTTGCAGATTGTTTATATTTCTGAAAACTAGTAACGTGTTAATTTTGTAGGTTTCTTTGTGTATGTAGAAATTCAGTAAGGAGACGCATTCCCCGCGATTATATTTTAATATTTTCAAGATTACTTTGTAAGCAGATTTACCACTATGAGATACTATA
The DNA here is from genome assembly GCA_030710515.1 of Abscondita cerata. NCBI lineage: Eukaryota > Metazoa > Arthropoda > Insecta > Coleoptera > Lampyridae > Abscondita > Abscondita cerata. The sequence goes on from JALBCR010002351.1 coordinate 233,366, forward strand.
TAATTAAAACAAGTGCTAAACTGTAGCGGATCACAGTTGTTATTGCTAACAATCGCTAAATATTGAACAGTGTTCGTATAAGTCGTTCGCGTATAAACTATTGAAACATCAAGTGCATGCAAGTGTTAAAGTTATATTGATGGTAAGAATAACGTGCTAGGAACCACTCGGTTCGCAAAACTAAAGAAAAAGTACGTTTGACTAAAGTCAAAACAACGCTTCCGAGTTTTTCTTATATCTGCAAACTAATAATAAAAATGCAACACCGTTCAAATTATTTATCAATTAATTCGGCGTAATAAATTGTTGCTGTTAAAGAATTTTAGTGTAACGACAAAAACGTTAGGAGTTTTGGTGTATACACTAAAATGGAATGCTAGGTTTATCAGAAGAAAAACAACTGTAAGTAAATTGATTGTTTACTCCGGAGAACTACCGTGTTTAGTGCTTGGTCGGGTAGTTAAACAAATTAAGATTGGACGTCTTTGCGTGTTTTTGTTTGGTTATTGTTCAATTGAAACAAACTAAGAAGACGGTTGTGAATTTCAATTTAGATGTTAAATTAATTATTTTGTTTTAAACAAAAACCACACTCTCATTTTTTTTTATTTTACAAGTAAAAGGGGTGGAGTCTGAAGACCCATAAACCCATTTAAATTGAAAATACATTATAAAAGTAGCAATCAATAAATGAGAAAAAAATTGTTTTGATTAGTAACAAACCATAAAACTAAAATGTGAACAATAAAACATAACTGGATTAATAATATACTTATAGACTATCAGTTTTGTAAACTAAGGTTTACAATACAAATATATAGTGATAAACTCAATAAAGTGACAAAAAAATTTATGCCGAAAACAAAAAGTTGTCAAGTTCGTTTTTAAACACGTTTATTGACAGAGCATTTATGATGTGTGGAAGTAAGTTATTCCATGTACTAAAAATTTTTGCAAACTAGTGACAAATTTCCCTTTTTTTAGTTTTAGATTATGACCACAAAGCCGATCATCGTTGTCTAAAACAAATAAGTCTTTTAGATTTTCGTAATCGTATCGTAAGATACAAAAAGTTAAAATTAAATCACCGCAAAGACGGCGGTCTTCAAAAGTCTGCAATCGGCCAAGTGTCAATCTTTCTAAATAATCTAGTCTTCTACGTTTGAAGGACAGTCTTGTAGCTTGACGTTGGATATTTTCAAGTATTTTTGTCGCGCACTAACTTTGGACACCATGCAGCTCCGCAGTATTCCATAATTGGACGAATATATGTTTTATAGAGGTATAAAGAAGTTTGAAAGGATATTGCAACAACAGCTCTTTTTAGAAGATATAATGTAGAGTTACTCTTTTTGGTGATTGATGCGACGTGGGCAGACCAAGTAAGATTTTCAGTAACTGTAACACCGAGATTATTGTAAGACTTAACTTTATTTAAATCCTGTCTATTTATAAAATAATTAAAGTGTGGGTTGTTTTTCCCCATGTGCATAACAACACATTTATTTATGTTGAGAGGCAACAACCAGTCCGAACACCACTTAAAAATAGCGTTTAAGTCACTCTGGAGATAACGCTTGTTAAGAATTGGACTGGCAAATATCTATAGTATCGTCTGCATAGAATGCCTTTTGCTCTTAATATGAAATTGAAGGTCACTTGAGCATAAAACAAACAATAACGGACCCAACACTGAACCTTGAAGTACTCCACTTAACACAGATTGTTCTACCGACATAGAATCGCCAACTCTAACGCAAAACTTCCTGTCTCTTAGATAAGCGCCAATCCAGTTCAGAAGATTTCCACGAATACCAAAATGCTCTAATTTAAACAAAAGTCTTTTAATTGGGACTCGATCAAACGCTTTTGGAAAGTCCAAATAAATGACATCCACAAGTCTGTTCTCATTTAAACAAACTGTCTACTCGTTCACACACTGTAATAAGTTAGTCATTGTTGATCTGCCTTTTACAAATCCATGTTGTTCTAAGGGAATAACTTGTTCATTTTGTAGAAACTCTACAATACGCTCGGAAATAATAGATTCCATAACTTTACAAATAACAGGTGTTAGGTTAATTGGCCGATAGTTGTTCGGGTCTAATTTATTTCCGGTTTTGAATATAAGGGTTACTGAGGCAGTTTTCGATATAATAGGCAGGATGTGTGTATTAAAAGATGATGTCATTATAAGAGATAATGGGAGAGCTAGTTCATCACAGAATTTTTTCAACAGTAATATGGATATATGATCTAGTCCTGGGGAGGAGTAGTTTTTTAATAACTTAAGGTAGTTTTTAACAGTTTCAGGTGTGAAATCGATATGGTCAAGAGTAGCGAGAATTTGTGAATAATGAATATCAAAGAAATAACCATCGACCGAGTCTACAGAAAAACACAAGAAAATCGAATGTATTTGTAAAACTTTTTTTAAATTATTACAGTTTGCTATAGATTTCGTATGTTGCTCTAGATTCGTATATTGTTTTCTTTAGTTCTTTAGTAAAATTTCTATGTACATTAAGGTCCTGTAAATTATTTGAACGTTTATACTTTTGCAATAACTTTCGTTTGCGCTTAATTAAAAATAATAATTCACCATTTATCCAAGGTTTAAGTTTAGTTTTATAAAAGAATTTTCTTGACGTATTTTGTTTTTTGTAGTAGTCGATAATACTAATGAATTTACTCCAAATATTTTCAGGGTCCTCTAAATTCATCAATTTGGTTGTCCAATCAACATCATGCAACTGACGGTTGAGATTATTAAAGTTAGTGATTTCAGACACAACAATGTTTTCATTATAATTCACATTTTGTAAATTAAACTGAATGCAAGTTGTAATAACTGCATGATCCGATTTACCAACAGGGTAACAAATTTTGGGAATTGTCATTAACTTATCATCATTTGTAAAAAGTAAATCTAACGTAGATGGTATGTTGTTAATTCTAAAACGAGTCGGTTCAGTTATAAATTGATGGAGGTTGGAATTTTGAACTAAGTTTATAAATTGGTTTTTGGAACTAGTCAAATCACTTGGTTGTAACAGAAAGGGGCCAACAAATCGTTCTAAAGTTTAAGTCGCCTACTAAGAAAAAGTTCTCTAGTCTAGCCAACTGTTCAATTTCTTCATACAAAATTTTATCATCTTCCAAAAGTGAATCACCTGGACGACATACACAAGCCAAATGAACAATAAATGACTTTTTAAAAACCTTTAGACATAGAAGTTCTATGTTTGGAACCACTGTGTTCAGAGTGACAACAGAAAACGTTTTAGTGATATCTGTGAACAAATATATCCAAACACCCCCGCCTCTGCGATTTGGTCGATCGTGTCTGTAAAGTGAATAACCATCTATATTAAAACTGTAATCAGAGTCCTTCACACTTAACCAAGTTTCAGCAATAAAGATAATTTTGGCATCATATCTTGTATATAGCACAAGAGTTCGTCAAATTTAGAGTGCAATGTAGCTAAATTAATATAAAAACAAGACCACTCGTAAAAACAAAATTTTTCAGAATTATTGACGAAAGTTAATTTCACAAACCTTTTCATCTATTTGGCTTATTTGTAGCTGTATATCTGAATTATATTTTTCTAGAATAGATTTTAAATTAAGTAATACATCGATATTGGACGCTACAACTGTTGCATATAATTTTAATTCCTCTCACTTTGTGTCTGGTTATGCGATCCTCTGCTCGCAAATCAGTACATTTCAAATGTATACTTTCCTTGCAAGCATCGCACAAGCGTTGTTTGTTCTCGGTCATCTACGTTTTTCGAATAATTCGCGCAGCTAGGCATATTGTATTGAGAGCGATAACCGATAGTAAATATAAACCAAAATGGACGACCTTGCAATTTGATGATTACTCCAAATTATAGTTTTAAATTAATGAATAAACTAATCACACACAATATGACTGTTATAGTGATATATCAAGTTTAAATATTTAAGAGTAGAAACACTCTACAACTATCAATTAACACAATTAACAGAGCAGAATTAAAACACGTGCGTATGTGCCACTTTATGAATTTTGTTAATACGTAACTACTTTTTAAGTAAACTTCGGTATAACCTTCTTTCGGAAGTAAAAGCTAGCGTAATGTAAAAGAACACGGCCGTGGTGTAATCAAAAGATTTGTAAATAAACTTCCATTTCAATAAAAAAAAACATACTTAAATCATGCTTCTTTTTTGAAACGTTTTCCTTTCAAATATTCACGTTTTCCTGGTTTTTAGTAAGCATTGTTGTAAATTTTAAAAGATCTGGGTGGCGCTTAATAAAACACCAAATCTGACTGGTGATAAGGACCTTTAGTCATGTATAAAGGTAAATGAGAGATATTTTTCTGGACCCACTCCTCGCCGTTGAGTTAGTTTGGCACTTTGCGACGCAGCGCCGTGTTGATTTTGGCTTTTTTGGTGTAACAACTTACTAACATAAAATCCGAAATAACACCAATTTAAAAAATTAAACCCCACACGTAAAATTGAAGCGCTTACTAAAACCAGTCAGGACCAAAAATTTAACACGATTCCTTGGAATGGTGAACTACTGCAGACGTTTCATCCCGGCTGCAGCATCGATGCAATAAGATAATTCTGCAATTGACGCCTTGAAGAAGATAAAGAATTCCCCAACACATGGAACAATGTTAGCATACTCTTAACTATCAACATAACTTTAGATTATGGTCGATACGTCTAAGAATGTCATGGGGGGACTGCTTCAACAAAGACGAAAGGATCAATGGCAACCATTTCCTTTTTTTTCAAAGAAGTTAACAGCCCAAAGGAAAAATATTCTGCATACGATCGAGAACTGATAGCTGCATACAGTGACATTAAATATTTCAAGATGCAGTAGGAAATTCACGTTATATACAGATAACGTTTGATTTAAATCAGATAGTTGAAACGTCCAAGGTTAGATAACTCTGGCACATAGATTTCATAGCACATTTACATCTGATATCTTGCATGTATGTACATGTAGTACAAATTTACGTAAATCTAAAGATTTGTTTTTGAAATTGTCAATATGAATGTAATTTTTTTAAAGACAGAAATTGTAATAAATGTAACCTATCAACCAACACCGTTTGTGATCCTATCACATAAACACAACTTAAATTAATTAAAACAAAACAAATAATCCTTCTTAATACAGATATCACGTTGCAAGCAAATTTTTGTGCGTTTATTTGTTTTCGTAATTTTTTATTATAAACGGGGAAGAAAGTACGTAGGGAGAAAAGTACGCGGGGAGGAAAATATTTTGGAGAGGAAAGTATATAGGGATAAAAGTATGCGGGGTGGAAAGTACGCAGGGAGAAAAGTATTTCAGGGGGGAAAGTACGCGAGGAATAAAGTCTTTGTCAAAAGTAAGTAAATAGTACGGAAGGGGTAGAAAGAAAACCATATAAATGGTCGCAACTGTTAGAAACTCTCTTTTCTTTATCATCCCGGTGTTTGGTGTTCAGTGGTAAACTTAGTGATCTACATACAACCGTTTCTGTCAATTCTTTATTATTGATGTATACACAGATTGCAAGTTTTTCATCTTCAAACATGCGTATCTCTTTTATTATAAGAAATACAAGATCGGTTACAATAGACAAAAGTTTTTCATTTTTAAGTTGATTAATAATCTGAAAAACATTCTGATCTGTAATTTTGTTATCCTTGAATTATGGCAAAAAATTAATAAACCTGATTTTTGCTTTTATTAAATATATACAAACAGACAAGTTTGACATTTTAACTGACAAATGGTTAAGGTAGATTTTTGCAACAAATCTAAATCTATCATGTTTTTCATGACATTTTAGATGCAAAAGTTATAACACTTAACTTTGTTTTTTCTTATGGGCGCCATTTGAATATAGTTTTTTACTATGATGATGTATCACACGATGTAATCAAGTCATACATTTTTAGCAAAATAACAAAAACATTCTTAAGCAGAGTGCTTTGGAAACAACAAATCAACATTACCTATAATAATTTTGTGTAAAAAAAATTTTACAGTTCAGTCACATTACGATAATTGCGCAAATATTTTTTTTAGGTGTATCAATAAAATGTAGTTTTCCAGTAATATGCTGAAAATTAATTACGCTTTGCATCGAAATGTACAAATTACCTCTAAAACATACCTGCTCTATTTAGAAAGGGAACAGCCAGCTCAAAACTATTTTTATCGGTTTATAAAAATTTAAGCAAATATGGTTTGTTTTGAAAACCTAGATAAATATATGGTGGTAGACAAAATAAGAATAAAAGTTGAAATTTTTTCAGCGGTTAGTAAAAGAATTTCTTTCAATAAGTTCCACATAAGATAAAGCCGAGCGCCCTATATTTAAGTTCATCTAATGAGTTTTTTTAATAGGTCCAAGAAAATTGTTCTACTACCATATGTGAAATTGCATCGTACCTAAACATATTGCATCAAACGATGTGGAGAGTCCTCAAAAAACATTAATATCGGCCGTTCAAAATTCATGTCACCCAAATTCTCCATCCTGGATATAGTAATTGACGGGTAGAATTTTGCAGGTTTTTTTAAATATGATATGGATGCAGTACATTTTCATGCATAGCCGTTACTACGGATGTATTGTATTGTCATTTAATGGCTGATACCGATCCGGGAATTCTCATCCACTTGAAAGAGAACTTCTTCAGTAACACGTATTACACCTTTTTGAGGAGTATAAAGAATATCAATAGTCTCCTTATACTTAATTAATTAAATAAATCCACGTAGTGCGCTTTCTTAAGGATTGAGGAAACGGATGCTCAAGAAAAACTCGTTAATTAATTCCACCAACGTTTTGATCATCCAAGTGACCTTTATCAAGGTATTAGAATAATTACTTATTAAAAAGCAAATTAATTGATCTGTATAAAGAATTCTGGTTTTTGGTGGAATGAATTAACGAGTTTCTCTTGAGCTTCCGTTCCTTTACTCCTTAAGAATGCGCACTTAAATCAATTAAAAATAAGGAGACTATTAATGTTCTTCTTCAGCCACTTCTCTTCGTCGTATTTCACTTTCAAAAAATTTTGCAAACAATCCTATTTTGGAAAAGTATGTAAACGCTCTTTGGAAAACTACTCAACTTGGAGCCGGTCAGAAAATCGGTGTGCTTATTCCCTTTCGGCAGCGCTTCTATTTTTATTACCAAATCCGTAAAAAAATACGATGTCAGCGTATTCCTTCTTTGTAAGTTGGGTTGGCATTTTGGACAGCGACGATAAAATTGGGAGGAGGTGTATGTGTGAATGGATCTAAGATCCATAACAACGCTGATGTTCTATCAACGGCAATTATCCTACGGAAGGAAGCTTAGACCTGCAACAAACCCAATGGGGTTGACAACTTTCACTTTTGATATCTTGCTAACAGTACAAAATTGGACAAAAACAAAGAAAACCATTTTTGCTAAAAATTTTGTGTAGAATCAGTTCTCGAAGATTGGCACGTTCCTCCTCGAAAAAGAAAATAAAAAACAAGGATTATTAATAAAGAAAAAATATGGAGGATCCTAATAAGGGTTTTTGTGGTATTCCAAATATATCAAATATAATTTAAAAAAAGTCTATTCTAACATCAACGTACCAAGTATCCATAAATCGGCGATAAGGTGTATTTAACTCTGTCAAATGCTTTAGAAAAATTTAAATATAATATCCTAATTAATGTAATTCATACAAGGAATTTAAAATATAACTGTAAAAAAACAAGTAAAAATATGGTTGTTCCAAACTAATTAACTCCTTAAATTGATGTTTAGAGAGATGAAAAGTTTTGGCAATAGAAGATTGCAAGGTAATTTTTGTGTAAATCTTTAAAAAAAAAGTATAAAGAAAAAGAAACTAACTTATCATCGACAAATAAAATACAAAACAGAAATTTATTACATTACTTTAGTGCCGATTTTATTTACTTTAGTGCAGTCTTTTTACTATTAACAGTAATTAGTTGTTCACTATTTTTTTTGAAAAATTGACCAAAATGCCGTACAGAACTGAAACTCACAAAATTGATACTTTAAGACAAGTACGTAAATTGAAGTTATTCATTTATTCACAGAGAAGTATCCTGATTTACCACCCATATCGCAAAGTGCCGTAAGCAAAATTGAAAAACAATTTTGTGAAAATGGAAAATTCAGTGAAAATTAACTTGCTTTTTTCTGCTTAAAAAATTCTTATGTCCCCACTGAGCAGATAGCTAAAGAACTCAAAATTAGCCAGACTTCAGTGGCAAAAATTCTTAAAGCGCAAAAATTTAATCTTTACAAAATAACAATCCTTCAGGAACTCACTGAAGATGATAGAAGGCCCCAGTTTTGCAAAAACTGATGGACCTACTAGACAGGAATGTTGTAACCATAGAAAATATCACACTTTTGATGAATCAACGTTTATGTTAAATGGTGAGGTAAATCGTCAAAATTGTCGCTATTGAGCAGACCAATATCTATACTGAATAAGGGAATGCCACACTCAGATCGAGTTATAGGACCAATTTTTTTTTCAAGAAAATCTTAATGGAGTGGAATATTTAGAATTCTTGCAGAAAAAGCTAATTCCAAATTTGGCTATTTTGTTTCTTGATCCTGTAGAAGCTGAAACATCTGGTTCCAACAATGCGCCTCCTTATTTTGCAAGAACTGTCTGTGAGTATCTGAATCATGTATTTCCAGCCCGATGGATTGGCAGTAGAAGACCCTTTAAATAACCACCCAGGTCTCCGAATTTAACACCTCTGAACTATTTCTTATGGAGATACTTGAAAAACAAAGTTTTAAAACCAACCCGGCAAATATTGAGGAGTTGAAAGAGCGAATAAGACAGGCGTGTAAACTAATTCCCGTCGATGTAATTATACATGTTTAAAATGAGTTTTGGTTACGGCTAGTGTACTGTCAGTTAGTACACGGACAACGTTTTGAGCATTAATTGAATAAATACTATTGAGTTGATTATTTTTAATTAGATAATATTTGTTAAATAGGTATTTTTTAAACGACAAGGAGTAAGCACCCATGTATACCTTGATATACCCTTTAAGAATAGTTATAAATAATTAAGCTTTCCATTTAAAAATAGTTGATGACCTTATAACTAAAATTTGAGGTATAGTGTATAAAATTGTTTTCCATAAAAAAAGCGATTTCAAATACTAATCGGCTTGTTCGAGCATATTTTCTAAAAAAAACTATCTTTGCTTAACTGAATTTATTCCAAGTTAACTCCCACGCGATGAAAGTACTAACAGACGTTATGTCCCCAATTTTTACATTTTTGTTTATTTATTTGTTCGTTTGTATAGTATATACTGTAGTCTTATATAATTTATTAATTTTGAATCCTTTTGACATTATCAACCCTTGATGATTATTTAATTTACTTTTAGATAAGTTCATTTTTTTCATTTTATTATTTTGAAATTAACGTTTTGATATTGTTTACATTTAAACTCTCATGAAGTTTGTGATATAGTTACTTTAACGGAAAAAACGGTTACCACTTAATTAGTTATATTGCATATTTTTGTACACTTCTCAACTGTCTTTTAACTAAAAGGTTTTCTCAAGTTAGTTTTATACATGTATTACTGTTTGATCATGTACATGTTTTCTAATTTTTAATACCGAAATATTTGATCTTCATGCACCCGAGGTAACCATGAAATTTTCAACAAAATGCATATAAACCGTGGATTACTGATAATATTAAATGTATGATATCACTTAGAAATAAAACCCTTAAAAAGTTAAAAAAACCCAGAATCCCTTGCATTGAAATCATTATACGATCTTACGTAATTATGTTACGGCAACAATTTGTTGGGAAAAAAGGGCCTACATTAATTATAATCTTCAAAACTCAAAAAGTGTCTGAGACTTTTAGAGTAAATAAGTACGTTAAAAGTTCATGATAAATAGAATTACTTTTTTTCCGACAATTTATCCGATGCACACAAAATTAATGATTATTTTATTGAATCAGTTAAAAAACTCATCGTCAATCCTAATCAAATATTAATTGGCTTATATAGTAGTAACACAATGGAAATATTACGATTTTTAAATTTAATAAGATTTCTGAGTTTGGCGTATGTAAAACACTTGGAAGTATTACATTTAACGAAATTGGATCAAACAACGTCAGTATTAAGATGATAATGCTTTGTTACTTATATGTCGTGCCATTTCTCACACATATTGTGAATGCATGTCTTATAAATAGCAAATTTCCTTCTTAATTGAAAATTGCCAAAGTTTTACTTTTACCAAAAATAAATTCACCAACTGAATTTAAACACTTACAACTAATAAGTATACTACCGGTTCTATCTAAAATTCTTGAAACATTTCGAAATACTCAAATTACATCATATCTTGTCGAATGCAATATTCTGTCTATAACCCAATCAAGATTTAGACCGGGGCATGGTTGTGCTACCGCTGTGCTTAATATCGTGGATAATATTTGTTGACAATAATAAATGTACAGCCTTAGTATTGTTAGAGTTTACCAAAGCGTTTGAAACTATTAATCATTCATTGTTGTTGGCTAACTTGAAATATCTACTAACTTTCGAAATGCATATCGCTAATTGAAATTTTTTTAAATTCACAATCTCAGTTTGTCTCTTTAAATGGCATAAGATCTAGTTTTTGTGCAGTAATTAGTGGTGTTCCTCAAGGTTCCATACTTGGACCGTTGCTTTACTTAATATATACATTTGATTTTGAGAGTCGCATTAAAAATTGCTATAGTCATCTTTATGCAGATGATATGCAACTTTATTATTTTTTTGATCCTGCAAATATAACGCATGCAAATACCATAATTAACAACAACTTAAAAAACATAGTCTTATTTGCTAAACGCCATTCACTTATAATTAATCCAACTAAATCGTCAGTAGTTCTCTTTAGATCTAAGAAAGTAGGTAAACAGTTGTTGAAAATCTTGTAATTAATATTAACAATAATAAGATAAGAGTTGGAGAAGTCTCTCGCGACCATGGTCTAATAATAGATAGCAAACTGAGATTTAAAGATCATATAAACAATGTTTTAATCGTAATCAGGCGATGTGATTGAACTTAATTCAGTAATAATTGAAGATTGGGAATCATCTTGCTGTATGAGTTCTTGAGGCATCCTGGATGTGGATGGAATGAGTTGTGTTGGCTGATATTCATAGTGCATCCTGGATGTCGATGGAATGGCTTGCGTTGGTTGATATTCTTGTATCCTGTAGTCGGGTGTAGCCGTAGTGTAGCCTCGATTAATATTGTAATTGTAATTTTGCTGCTGCATGGACGCTTGATTTCTCCGAGTTAAATTTCTCATAACTTTAATGACTTCATATTGGAATTCAACATAATCGTCGTCACTATACTTGTTTACAATCGGAGCAATACCTTTGAAAAAACACATACTCTTACTCTTGTCTTCATCTTCAACTGATTTAATTAAAGTAAGCATTTGTCAATCAACTTCGCTACAGTCTGTCTTTCTCTTCTTTCTTGTTTTTGTTCTATCGGTAGTATTGGCTGGTGCGGTAGGGTCATTATTGGTTTGTGATTCAGTTTCTTTGTTGTGAGATTCTGTGATGTTTTTTCTGATGTAATACTTGCTTCCGTTGTTCGGCGAGTCACAATTTTACACAAAAGAGCATTTGATCGTAGAATTTATATTTTCGTAGACTTTTGCACCAGAGCCGGATTTACATTCCTTAACTTTTTGTGATATTTTATCCAGTTATCTCTTGCATTGTTCCTTTTTTTTATGATATCTTTGCCTAAAAAGAAAAAATTGTTACAGATATTTAGCTGCAGGGAACACATTTAGTGATCTACATTACAGTTTCAGAATGGGTATAAAAACTATCAGCTGTATTGTACAAGAAGTATTTGAAGCATTGTGGGAAACCCTTTCTCCAATTTATATGAAACTACCATCGGAAGACGAATGGTTAACAATAGCAAAAAATTTCGAGACGAATGCAAATTTTCCTCATTGCTTGGGAGCCATTGACGGCAAACATATTCGAATCATCAAGCCAGAAGAAAGTGGGTCAATGTTTTTCAACTACAAGCACTATTTCTCAATAGTATTAATGGCTGTGGTAGACACAAACTATAATTTTGTTTTTATTGATGTTGGAGCCTACGGCAAAGAATGCGATTCAGCAGTATTTAAAGAAACAGAATTTTGGAAAGAATAGTAGGCGATAAATTAAATATTCCTCGACCTAAGCAGTTGCCAGGTGCAGGCAGTGAGTTACCTTATGTATTTGTTGCTGATGAAGCTTTCGCTTTACATCAACACGTACTTCGTCCTTACGGTGGACATCAACTTGACTCAATAATAAAAATTTCAACTATCGTCTTACAAGAGCGCGACGCTACGTCGAATGCGCATTTGGTATTTTATCCAATAAATGGAGGATTTTGCATAGACCATTAAATGTTTCAACAGATACTGCTGTTAACACTGTAAAACATGCTGTTTATTACAAAACATAATTCATAAAGTAGAGGGTATTGCTAATGCTACTGACAATGCTAGTTCACACATGATGTCTACTCTATGCCATTTGCCTCGTTCTCATTCAACACGAGGTAATGTTACAGCAAATATGATTCGTAACAAATATGCAGAGTATTTCATGTCACCAGTAGGGCGTGTACCATGGCAAAATCAATATGCATAAAAATAATGAAAATAAAATGACATCGTTTCAAAACCTTCATTTAACGCAAGACAAATTTCTCTCCAAGCGGCAAAACTCGACTGTCTATTTTTATAGCACTCTTGGGTCTTGTCCCACAGTACAGGCCTATTTTCAACCAAACTTATTAACAATTCCATGTCAATATCACCCATTTTTAAAATAACGCAGGTAGACGGCACTCAATTTAAAGAAGACAGGCAATACGTCCGGCAGCGTCAACACGCACCAATACACTGACGTGGATGACCGCCCTTTCTTACACCGGACCGGTGTCCATCGCGCCGAGGGGAAGCGGTAGTGCATCCGGCGTAAATTGTTCGCCGGACCGATGTCCGGTGCATGTACACACATTCATTATAATTCATACACCACCGCGAATCCGGCAAAAAACACTGTCCGTTATCCGGTGAAAAAAACGGACGTCTACAAGCGCACTCTGTCATCGAACTTTTAGGTACCATTTCGATTTTAGTTTTCTTCGGCATTAATTTTTCACTTTTTCCGCTCATACTTCGCTTCGAAGATGATTTATATTGACCTTGAACTCTGCTTGTCACTATATATACAAAGTTACTATAAACATACGTTCCCACAAATAAACCTTACTTACTCGTTAAACTTTGACGATTCCACACCAATTTCAAGTTTTTCGCACAACAAACACAATTATAATAACACGTGCTGTAGAGTTCGTTACCTTTTATACCCAATTTAATAATAATTATTGTCTCGTTTATACTGACGTTTAACAGACGACTAAACCAGAATCAATACTGAATTCCTACTTCAAACCCATCCTCTTATACAATACAACGACAACCTTGAGACGGTATTTAAGGGTCAAAATTCTTACAACTATGTATATACCAAACAACACAGGTCAATAAAATGAATACTTTCAGACTTTTATATTTACAATTTGATTATTAATTAATTGAGGTATATACGGTTGGCAGGGGTTTTCATCGTCCCAGAATTCATTACTCACTGGAGGAGACCCATTCCACTGTCCTTGAATAAGGGGTTGCTGCTGCTGCTGTGTTTGCTCCCATTCTTCCATTTTTTTTATTTTCAAATTCCATCTTTACTCGGGTCTTCTCCGGGTGGCATTTGTAAAGGTGTTTCCCCAGTCTGTGCCGCACCATGGTATGATATTTGTTATATGGACTCACCACCATGTCTATAATAAAGTATAAATATTTAGAATAAAACTAATAAACAAAGTTTTATATTACCTTCTCCAACTGGTTGAGATATGCCAGTTTCTTTCCCTATTGATAAATCCATTCTACAGAAATTAAAAATTAAATTAAAAAGTGTAACACAAATAGTAGATAGCATTAAAATTTTATAAATAAAGAATTAAACAATAATAATAATAATAATGATAATAACTTACGATTTATAATATTTTCTTCTAGCTTACTTCTTGTCATTGTCTTCGTTTGTTTACAATATAATGTACTATTGACTTCTGTTTTATAGCATTCTATTGACAAGATTTTGAAAGTTGTTTTTCTTCATACCGTAATTGTAAAACAAAATAAAACTTTAAAGGTGCATCCCCACTATGCCAATCGGCAATGCCGATCGGCAAAGCCGACTGGCTTTGTTGAAATCATTGTGACATCCCCATTTACACATAAAGTGAGTGTCAGTCGGTCTTAACTTTGTCTGAAAATGAGTGATCAAGAAGACCAACTGTTAATAGTAGCTGCTGCTGCAATTATTGTTATTGATTCTTGTAAGCGCACCAAATTGAAGAGGAGGTTTTGGATTCGACCAAGCCTTCGAAGCAGAAATAAATATCGAGGAAGTGATTTAATGAAAGAGTTAATATTAGACGATGCTGATAATATAAACTTGGAATATAGATGTGATGCTGGTTTCCGAAACTTTTTCGAATGACGAGTTCAGATTTTGAAGATTTATTAAATGTGATAGCACCTAAAATTACCAAAAAGATACTAAATTTAGACAGGCTATACCAGCTAGCGAACGTCTAGCAGTAACTTTGCGTTTTTTGCTACAGGTGAATCCTATCACTCGCTTATGTATACTTTTAAGATTTCAAAGCAAGTTATTTCAAGAACTATACCAGAGGTTTGTGATGCCTTGCTCGACTCACTTAGAGATAATATTAAGGTAAGAAAAATAAGAATATCTTTTAAACTTTATTCGTTACAAAAGTTTATTTAAAATATGAGTAACTTTCTACAAAGTGCTCAAAATTGCATCAAGCTCTTGACTGTCCTGGGTTGCTGTTGGGCTTCTGGGAGATGGCGCATTTGAAAGTAAATTTCCTTCAGAAGAAGGAGTACATGAGCTTCGTGATTGATATGGGAAGTGATGTGATGGTTGTATATATGGTGAATAGTTTCCATACATGCTTAGTTGTGGTGGTTGTAAATATTGATAAATTTGTGTAGGCGGTCGACACTGCTGGGGTTGCAAAGCAGGAAAATCGTATTTTCCCATTTCTGCCTCATACAGTGTTGTACTAATGATATTTTGCACCATAAATCTGGCATGCGCGGTTGGTAATTTCCGAAGCTTGATGGCAATTTGTTCTCCAAATACTCGGAACTCATCTTTTCGAATTTCATGGACTGTATTGACCTCAAGATTTGTATCGCTACGTTCACCACAGGCGTCGTACGCTGAAATTCGCGTTTTCTTTTACAAGATCTTGTAGAAGATATAGGAGTAACTGAATTTTGGGTTTCTACCAGTCCTTCTTGTTCTTCTATTTCTGGAGTGTGTTGTTCTTCATCCTTTTCGTCTTCGCCTTGTTGAGATGTCTCCTTTACCTAAAAATAATGTTTCATTTCAGATGCCAGCAAATGAAAGGGAATGGGAGATTGTAGCACAAGAGTTTCTAGATAAATGGAATTTTCCACATTGTGTGGGAGCAATGGATGGGAAACATATAACCCTGCAAGCTCCTCTGAACAGTGGCTCCGATTTTTTAACTACAAGTCATTTTTCAGCATTGTACTATTTGCAGTTGTGGATGCAAATTACAACTTTATATATGCAAACGTTGGTTCGCAAGGAAGGATATCAGATGGTGGGGTATTTAACGCAACAAATTTCAAGAAATGTATTGAAGAGAGCACTTTGAATCTGCCTTCAGCCCGTGTTTTACCGGGACGAAACGTTGAAGTTCCGTTTGTGTTTGTTGCAGATGACGCATTTCCGTTATCATACAATATTATGAAACCTTTTCCGGGGTTACACGAGAAAAATTCTACAACAAGGATTTTTAACTATCGATTAAGCAGGGCACGTAGGGTGTCTGAAAATGCCTTTGGAATAATATCTTCAGTATTTCGAATACTAAGAACGCCTATGTTATTACAACCAGAAACAGCAACAAAAATAACATTGACTCTACTACATTTACATAATTACTTAAGGAAAAATAGATCCAAAGATCTGTACAGTCCTACAGAACGTTTTGATTTAGAATCTTCGGATACTGGAGATATTACTCCAGGACTATTGAGACAACATACTACACAAATGATGAGTATTCCAAAAGTACCTCGCAGGAGCACAAATGCAGCTCAATCTGTGAGAAACGAGTTTAAAGAATATTTTAATTCTCCGGAAGGTGATTTACCATTTCAACATAAGCACAACTAATAAATATGTTTTTTATTTTATACATTTAGAGAATATAAAATAAACTTACCTCTGTATCTTCAGTTTGTCTTGGTTTATTTCTATCCCTAAGAAATTGCATACTTCCATACGCGAACCATTTGCTTTTGTAGCAAGTATCTGATCCAGCGCCGGACTTAGTACTTTCCTTTTCTTTTTACTTTCTCGCGCAAAATGACTCAATAAATTTTTTATTTTTCTTTCTATTTCAATCTTTTCCACTCCAAACGAAACACTTATTTCTAAGAACGCGTCAGTTCTCTTATTTTTGTTTTTGTAATCTAGTAATCGGCAATCCCACAAAACTGGACGGTCGCGGTACATATCAATTAAATTTATTACATTAGTATTTGTCCACTCCATATCGCACTTTCTGCTATACCAAAAATGATGAATATCGGTGTCGTTTATTACGAATACGTCTACACTACTGCCGTCGGCTCGGCTTCCTTTCATAAAACCGACAACAGTCGGGTTCGGATCGGCATGCCGCTCGGCCTGCCGGCAAAGCCGCACAGCATGTCTACACCAACGAGGCTTTGCCGAACGGCATTGCCGATTAGCATAGTGGGGATGCACCTTAAAGCATAAGATAATGTTATTTCTAATTGTTACATACAGTAATAAAATATTCCATAATAGAACGCCATTACATTTATATTTTTATCTACGACTACTATAGAAAATGATGAATAACGCATAATTAGTAGGCTAAGTATGTAATCAAAACGCACGCTTTTACTTTATTTCTATAAAGTGTATTTCGTGGAACAGATTAAAATTTTCAGATACCATTTTTCGGGTAAGATGTGCTTGTAAAGCAACATATGCTTTACATCATACGTTATAATTACTGAGTGCTTTAAGACGAAAAAATTTTATTGAAGAAATGGTTTTTAGTTTAAACAATTTCAAATTTAAACAGACATATCAACATGATGAAAAAGTAATAGACGCTTTAAAAATTTAAAAAATAATACATTTGATTAGCGATGTATTTCAATTTGCAAACCGTGCATTTTCTTGAGTTCATTTAACTACTGGTGTTTTCTTTTAAACAGTTTCAAATTTAAAAGCATTAAAAGCACGATTAGAAATAATGGATACTTTAAAAATTTAAAAAATAATACATTTGATTGGTTGTTTTAAAAAAAAATAGAGTTACTTAATGCTGGTTTCCTTACATTTCTTCATGTTGACTTTATAGGTCATTATATTCTTAACTTTGCTACATCAGCAATCTGTTTCCTCATTACCCTTACAGTTTCCGTTACTAAATCTTCTATGTAATCCTTTTATTTAAATTTTTAGGTCCTGTGTCCACAATAATTATAACCAGGTATGTGCAATTCTATTGGTAACTTGGCGATTAACTTGTTTATTATTCCACGCCCGATAATCTGCTTCCTACTGCAGTTTTGCTTTAACGATCGTCGTTTTTTAATACAGTCTTTCATCCGTGACTATAGTCTTTTATACGCGTGTTCGTCACTATCACTCTCTACGAAATGAAAAGATGATACTAATTTAACGACATTTATATACCTATTTATAAACTAAAATACAAGTTAAATATTACAAATTAAAAATAAACTATTTACATCATAAGCGACTATTTACAATTTACAAATTATCATCTAGATCACAACGCTACTCTTCGACGTCTTCACGTCGATCATCCTCTAACACTCCATCCTCCGACTGCTCCTCGAACCCGTCGATATCTTGGTCCGTTTCTAGGAAACGTCAGATATGTTATCTAAGAGGTTTCCTAGGTGAACGGTATCGACGTCGAAGATATCGTCGGAGTCTTCTTCCAGCCGTCTTCGTAACTCATCTAACTCCGGCACTCTCTCGTCGCGTACGTATACGCCGTGTATCGTGAAAGTGCCGTCGTCGTATTGAAAGCGTTGCCCGGTGAAACCGTCTACCAAATAAGCTTCAAACATCAATGTTAGAGGATGAAAGAGACCCAGATAAAATTAGTATGTTAAATCGCCAATATGTAGGTTGCCCATCTCCAGACGTCGAAGTGCCATCTCGTCAGGTATTAGTAGAATGCGTGTTACGTACCGTTTTAAAATTAATTCATTTTTCCGCATAAAGAAAATAAAATCCTAACGGTTAGACAACCTTCATTACCTGTCTCAACCTTCAAAATATCGAAAATTTTGGGATTATCGTTTTCCGCACCATTCGCTGTTTAGTAGTGCAGGTGTAAAGTTAAATTAAGAATTTCTCTTGCAGCTAATGCTGGATTATTTAACAATTACACATAAAGTATTCGAAGATGGTATATTTTATTGGGTTGAGTATTCGGCCAAATTATTTTTCTTCGACACTCCTTATGGAGGATTTAAAAACTGCACTGGCATTTCTATAAAGCCGCCCAACATCTTAGGTACGTGAAATCTACGATAAGCATGTTAAATAAAATTTTGTCCATATTTCAGGCTTTTTCTTGACATCTTTTGTTTTGAGGTGCCATTCTGATAGTCATACATCCACTTGTACGAAGTGGCTTCTGTTTTGAAGTACCACATCTGTTGGTCAATCGGGTCAATCAATCAACCTATCAATCTCTACAGAGTGGCCAATCCCTTATCTTGGATTCCGTGGTATGGTTAAAATGTTTGGTATTTTTCGGTATCGTATTCGATGTGACGTGAGTTAACAGATTTATTTTCTTTGACTTTTAATCTACGAAATTATCAACTCATACATTAATACATTTACTTGATTTATTTATACGGTTTTATCCGGTTTTACTTCAAATATTATTAATTTAAATGTTACATGTAGTTATACATATATATACGTATCTACTAAAAAAAAAAAATAATAATAATCATTGTAAGTAATTGTTGTTACGGGTGTGGTTGGCCAACGACGCGTGAAATTTTATTTTGTGTTCATGATATATTTTATTTAGTAATTTTTTTAAGTTATCATTTTTTTCCTTTGATAAATTTATTTTATATTATTATTGAAATTGTGTTCAATTAATTATACGTTTTTTTTTCCTTTATAATACTACTCTTAGCAGTACGGGTGACGCAACCACCCGTTAAAAATCTGTTGCGTGGCGCCCATTTCTTCTCTTTTTTTTTTTATTTTATTTATATTTGAACCTCCCTTCACCATTGAGGCTAGCTGTGGAAAATACCTCCACCATTTCTTCATTCACTGCTAAGGGTTTATTTGTTCAGTTGGAGATTACCTCGACGTATATGTAGTTCGAGGAAGTGTAGTTTTAAATAAATTATTTAGTTACTTGTTTAATAATTTCATTTGTGCAACATGCGGTTGAACACGTAACTCCCCGACTGATGATTTAAAACTATTACTTCACTCTTATATACTCAATTATTACCCTCACTACTATTATTACTCCCACTACCCACCGTTCGAATTAATTATAATGTTTACATTTACATTTACACTCTAACGAATTCGCGCAAATCCATATCTAACAATATCTTTTCCATAGCAAACATTATTAATTCTTTGGTAATACAAGTGTATTCCGATAATCCAGTTTTATCTAGAATTGACAACATATTTTGCTTAACTTCTCCGTTCATAGTTGCTACCGCTTCGATTGCACTATTATAGAAACGTACGTAATCTAATTTGTTAATATAATCTATACGATTTGTTACTAAATCTCCCAATTTCCATAACTGGTGGACTGAATCGTACGCTAAATAAATAGATTCTTCACCTCTCTGCATCCTCAAAACCTTCCGAACTTTATCCATACATTCGGTAGTTATTTTGATACCGCAAACTTCGAGATACGATGGAGTACTACCGTTTCCCGCAAAGCTATTTGTTATAACGGCTTTATAACAAATCAGCGTTTTCCATTCGTTTTCTGTTAAAGTAAGACATTGTCCCTTACCCATAAATTTAACGACGGGTTCGAATTGCAGTTCTCCGCTCAATCCCACTTTGATCCATTTGCTATGACTTTTGTTTAACGGATACATACATTCCGCATACAACCGAGCGTTACACCCTTTCATATTGTTTTCAATTTTATTAAACGATGGTGTGGGTGTGTTTTTCTCAAAACATTATCACTTACACTATTTATCCCACAATCTTGCGCCGTATACGGTATTTGGTCGTTATTTCCTAACATATTGTCCCATTCGACAGAAGGCAGCAAATTAATGGTGTCTTGAACAGCATCTTCCATTTCTTTTAACATTGTAATAGGGTTATTTATATTTAAACTTGATGAAGGATTATTTACATTTAAACATGTCGCTTCTGGGCGCTTATAGACGTCCGTTTTTTTCACCGGATAACGGACCGTCAATAAACGGCTATCCTTGTATACATATTTTTTACCGGATGGATGGACTGCCGTCTATATGCGTTAGTTTTGAACTGGTAGTCAGAGATTACACACGTGTGAAATGTCGAATAATAAGAAAAAAAAACTCGTATTGGCCTACTATTTATACAAGAAGAAACAAAAGAAATAGAAAAACGTAAAAGGTCATCGTGGGTGCATCCTATATTATTGGAAAGGGAAAAATATGGTGCATTTCAAACTCTTTTTACGCAGTTGGAAGAAGATGAAACTAAATTTTACAATTATTTTCGGATGAAGAAAAAACCTTTCAACTATTATTAACAGCCATATATGATAAAATAAGACACTAGGATACTGACATGCGTAAATCTATTTCCCCGGCAGACAGATTAGCCGTTACGCTAAGGTATGTTAAAGAGATGTTCAATTTCAAATTATAGAAAAGTAGATTACCTGTATTAATTAAAACAAAATTTAGTAGGTAGTAGTAGTTTTATTATACTCAAAAAAAAATTAAGGAGTTTTAGAAAAATCGAAATCGTAATCAGGCGATGTGATTGAACTTAATTCAGTAATAATTGAAGATTGGGAATCATCTTGCTGTATGAGTTCTTGAGGCATCCTGGATGTGGATGGAATGAGTTGTGTTGGCTGATATTCATAGTGCATCCTGGATGTCGATGGAATGGCTTGCGTTGGTTGATATTCTTGTATCCTGTAGTCGGGTGTAGCCGTAGTGTAGCCTCGATTAATATTGTAATTGTAATTTTGCTGCTGCATGGACGCTTGATTTCTCCGAGTTAAATTTCTCATAACTTTAATGACTTCATATTGGAATTCAACATAATCGTCGTCACTATACTTGTTTACAATCGGAGCAATACCTTTGAAAAAACACATACTCTTACTCTTGTCTTCATCTTCAACTGATTTAATTAAAGTAAGCATTTGTCAATCAACTTCGCTACAGTCTGTCTTTCTCTTCTTTCTTGTTTTTGTTCTATCGGTAGTATTGGCTGGTGCGGTAGGGTCATTATTGGTTTGTGATTCAGTTTCTTTGTTGTGAGATTCTGTGATGTTTTTTCTGATGTAATACTTGCTTCCGTTGTTCGGCGAGTCACAATTTTACACAAAAGAGCATTTGATCGTAGAATTTATATTTTCGTAGACTTTTTGCACCAGAGCCGGATTTACATTCCTTAACTTTTTGTGATATTTTATCCAGTTATCTCTTGCATTGTTCCTTTTTTTATGATATCTTTGCCTAAAAAAGAAAAAATTGTTACAGATATTTAGCTGCAGGGAACACATTTAGTGATCTACATTACAGTTTCAGAATGGGTATAAAACTATCAGCTGTATTGTACAAGAAGTATTTGAAGCATTGTGGGAAACCCTTTCTCCAATTTATATGAAACTACCATCGGAAGACGAATGGTTAACAATAGCAAAAATTTCGAGACGAATGCAAATTTTCCTCATTGCTTGGGAGCCATTGACGGCAAACATATTCGAATCATCAAGCCAGAAGAAAGTGGGTCAATGTTTTTCAACTACAAGCACTATTTCTCAATAGTATTAATGGCTGTGGTAGACACAAACTATAATTTTGTTTTTATTGATGTTGGAGCCTACGGCAAAGAATGCGATTCAGCAGTATTTAAAGAAACAGAATTTTGGAAAAGAATAGTAGGCGATAAATTAAATATTCCTCGACCTAAGCAGTTGCCAGGTGCAGGCAGTGAGTTACCTTATGTATTTGTTGCTGATGAAGCTTTCGCTTTACATCAACACGTACTTCGTCCTTACGGTGGACATCAACTTGACTCAATAAAAAAATTTCAACTATCGTCTTACAAGAGCGCGACGCTACGTCGAATGCGCATTTGGTATTTTATCCAATAAATGGAGGATTTTGCATAGACCATTAAATGTTTCAACAGATACTGCTGTTAACACTGTAAAACATGCTGTTTATTACAAAACATAATTCATAAAGTAGAGGGTATTGCTAATGCTACTGACAATGCTAGTTCACACATGATGTCTACTCTATGCCATTTGCCTCGTTCTCATTCAACACGAGGTAATGTTACAGCAAATATGATTCGTAACAAATATGCAGAGTATTTCATGTCACCAGTAGGGCGTGTACCATGGCAAAATCAATATGCATAAAAATAATGAAAATAAAATGACATCGTTTCAAAACCTTCATTTAACGCAAGACAAATTTCTCTCCAAGCGGCAAAACTCGACTGTCTATTTTATAGCACTCTTGGGTCTTGTCCCACAGTACAGGCCTATTTTCAACCAAACTTATTAACAATTCCATGTCAATATCACCCATTTTTAAAATAACGCAGGTAGACGGCACTCAATTTAAAGAAGACAGGCAATACGTCCGGCAGCGTCAACACGCACCAATACACTGACGTGGATGACCGCCCTTTCTTACACCGGACCGGTGTCCATCGCGCCGAGGGGAAGCGGTAGTGCATCCGGCGTAAATTGTTCGCCGGACCGATGTCCGGTGCATGTACACACATTCATTATAATTCATACACCACCGCGAATCCGGCAAAAAACACTGTCCGTTATCCGGTGAAAAAAACGGACGTCTACAAGCGCACTCTGTCATCGAACTTTTAGGTACCATTTCGATTTTAGTTTTCTTCGGCATTAATTTTTCACTTTTTCCGCTCATACTTCGCTTCGAAGATGATTTATATTGACCTTGAACTCTGCTTGTCACTATATATACAAAGTTACTATAAACATACGTTCCCACAAATAAACCTTACTTACTCGTTAAACTTTGACGATTCCACACCAATTTCAAGTTTTTCGCACAACAAACACAATTATAATAACACGTGCTGTAGAGTTCGTTACCTTTTATACCCAATTTAATAATAATTATTGTCTCGTTTATACTGACGTTTAACAGACGACTAAACCAGAATCAATACTGAATTCCTACTTCAAACCCATCCTCTTATACAATACAACGACAACCTTGAGACGGTATTTAAGGGTCAAAATTCTTACAACTATGTATATACCAAACAACACAGGTCAATAAAATGAATACTTTCAGACTTTTATATTTACAATTTGATTATTAATTAATTGAGGTATATACGGTTGGCAGGGGTTTTCATCGTCCCAGAATTCATTACTCACTGGAGGAGACCCATTCCACTGTCCTTGAATAAGGGTTGCTGCTGCTGCTGTGTTTGCTCCCATTCTTCCATTTTTTTATTTTCAAATTCCATCTTTACTCGGGTCTTCTCCGGGTGGCATTTGTAAAGGTGTTTCCCCAGTCTGTGCCGCACCATGGTATGATATTTGTTATATGGACTCACCACCATGTCTATAATAAAGTATAAATATTTAGAATAAAACTAATAAACAAAGTTTTATATTACCTTCTCCAACTGGTTGAGATATGCCAGTTTCTTTCCCTATTGATAAATCCATTCTACAGAAATTAAAAATTAAATTAAAAAGTGTAACACAAATAGTAGATAGCATTAAAATTTTATAAATAAAGAATTAAACAATAATAATAATAATAATGATAATAACTTACGATTTATAATATTTTCTTCTAGCTTACTTCTTGTCATTGTCTTCGTTTGTTTACAATATAATGTACTATTGACTTCTGTTTTATAGCATTCTATTGACAAGATTTTGAAAGTTGTTTTTCTTCATACCGTAATTGTAAAACAAAATAAAACTTTAAAGGTGCATCCCCACTATGCCAATCGGCAATGCCGATCGGCAAAGCCGACTGGCTTTGTTGAAATCATTGTGACATCCCCATTTACACATAAAGTGAGTGTCAGTCGGTCTTAACTTTGTCTGAAAATGAGTGATCAAGAAGACCAACTGTTAATAGTAGCTGCTGCTGCAATTATTGTTATTGATTCTTGTAAGCGCACCAAATTGAAGAGGAGGTTTTGGATTCGACCAAGCCTTCGAAGCAGAAATAAATATCGAGGAAGTGATTTAATGAAAGAGTTAATATTAGACGATGCTGATAATATAAACTTGGAATATAGATGTGATGCTGGTTTCCGAAACTTTTTCGAATGACGAGTTCAGATTTTGAAGATTTATTAAATGTGATAGCACCTAAAATTACCAAAAAGATACTAAATTTAGACAGGCTATACCAGCTAGCGAACGTCTAGCAGTAACTTTGCGTTTTTTGCTACAGGTGAATCCTATCACTCGCTTATGTATACTTTTAAGATTTCAAAGCAAGTTATTTCAAGAACTATACCAGAGGTTTGTGATGCCTTGCTCGACTCACTTAGAGATAATATTAAGGTAAGAAAAATAAGAATATCTTTTAAACTTTATTCGTTACAAAAGTTTATTTAAAATATGAGTAACTTTCTACAAAGTGCTCAAAATTGCATCAAGCTCTTGACTGTCCTGGGTTGCTGTTGGGCTTCTGGGAGATGGCGCATTTGAAAGTAAATTTCCTTCAGAAGAAGGAGTACATGAGCTTCGTGATTGATATGGGAAGTGATGTGATGGTTGTATATATGGTGAATAGTTTCCATACATGCTTAGTTGTGGTGGTTGTAAATATTGATAAATTTGTGTAGGCGGTCGACACTGCTGGGGTTGCAAAGCAGGAAAATCGTATTTTCCCATTTCTGCCTCATACAGTGTTGTACTAATGATATTTTGCACCATAAATCTGGCATGCGCGGTTGGTAATTTCCGAAGCTTGATGGCAATTTGTTCTCCAAATACTCGGAACTCATCTTTTCGAATTTCATGGACTGTATTGACCTCAAGATTTGTATCGCTACGTTCACCACAGGCGTCGTACGCTGAAATTCGCGTTTTCTTTTACAAGATCTTGTAGAAGATATAGGAGTAACTGAATTTTGGGTTTCTACCAGTCCTTCTTGTTCTTCTATTTCTGGAGTGTGTTGTTCTTCATCCTTTTCGTCTTCGCCTTGTTGAGATGTCTCCTTTACCTAAAAATAATGTTTCATTTCAGATGCCAGCAAATGAAAGGGAATGGGAGATTGTAGCACAAGAGTTTCTAGATAAATGGAATTTTCCACATTGTGTGGGAGCAATGGATGGGAAACATATAACCCTGCAAGCTCCTCTGAACAGTGGCTCCGATTTTTTAACTACAAGTCATTTTTCAGCATTGTACTATTTGCAGTTGTGGATGCAAATTACAACTTTATATATGCAAACGTTGGTTCGCAAGGAAGGATATCAGATGGTGGGGTATTTAACGCAACAAATTTCAAGAAATGTATTGAAGAGAGCACTTTGAATCTGCCTTCAGCCCGTGTTTTACCGGGACGAAACGTTGAAGTTCCGTTTGTGTTTGTTGCAGATGACGCATTTCCGTTATCATACAATATTATGAAACCTTTTCCGGGGTTACACGAGAAAAATTCTACAACAAGGATTTTTAACTATCGATTAAGCAGGGCACGTAGGGTGTCTGAAAATGCCTTTGGAATAATATCTTCAGTATTTCGAATACTAAGAACGCCTATGTTATTACAACCAGAAACAGCAACAAAAATAACATTGACTCTACTACATTTACATAATTACTTAAGGAAAAATAGATCCAAAGATCTGTACAGTCCTACAGAACGTTTTGATTTAGAATCTTCGGATACTGGAGATATTACTCCAGGACTATTGAGACAACATACTACACAAATGATGAGTATTCCAAAAGTACCTCGCAGGAGCACAAATGCAGCTCAATCTGTGAGAAACGAGTTTAAAGAATATTTTAATTCTCCGGAAGGTGATTTACCATTTCAACATAAGCACAACTAATAAATATGTTTTTATTTTATACATTTAGAGAATATAAAATAAACTTACCTCTGTATCTTCAGTTTGTCTTGGTTTATTTCTATCCCTAAGAAATTGCATACTTCCATACGCGAACCATTTGCTTTTGTAGCAAGTATCTGATCCAGCGCCGGACTTAGTACTTTCCTTTTCTTTTTACTTTCTCGCGCAAAATGACTCAATAAATTTTTATTTTTCTTTCTATTTCAATCTTTTCCACTCCAAACGAAACACTTATTTCTAAGAACGCGTCAGTTCTCTTATTTTTGTTTTTGTAATCTAGTAATCGGCAATCCCACAAAACTGGACGGTCGCGGTACATATCAATTAAATTTATTACATTAGTATTTGTCCACTCCATATCGCACTTTCTGCTATACCAAAAATGATGAATATCGGTGTCGTTTATTACGAATACGTCTACACTACTGCCGTCGGCTCGGCTTCCTTTCATAAAACCGACAACAGTCGGGTTCGGATCGGCATGCCGCTCGGCCTGCCGGCAAAGCCGCACAGCATGTCTACACCAACGAGGCTTTGCCGAACGGCATTGCCGATTAGCATAGTGGGGATGCACCTTAAAGCATAAGATAATGTTATTTCTAATTGTTACATACAGTAATAAAATATTCCATAATAGAACGCCATTACATTTATATTTTTATCTACGACTACTATAGAAAATGATGAATAACGCATAATTAGTAGGCTAAGTATGTAATCAAAACGCACGCTTTTACTTTATTTCTATAAAGTGTATTTCGTGGAACAGATTAAAATTTTCAGATACCATTTTTCGGGTAAGATGTGCTTGTAAAGCAACATATGCTTTTACATCATACGTTATAATTACTGAGTGCTTTAAGACGAAAAATTTTATTGAAGAAATGGTTTTAGTTTAAACAATTTCAAATTTAAACAGACATATCAACATGATGAAAAAGTAATAGACGCTTTAAAAATTTAAAAATAATACATTTGATTAGCGATGTATTTCAATTTGCAAACCGTGCATTTTCTTGAGTTCATTTAACTACTGGTGTTTTCTTTTAAACAGTTTCAAATTTAAAAGCATTAAAAGCACGATTAGAAATAATGGATACTTTAAAAATTTAAAAATAATACATTTGATTGGTTGTTTTAAAAAAATAGAGTTACTTAATGCTGGTTTCCTTACATTTCTTCATGTTGACTTTATAGGTCATTATATTCTTAACTTTGCTACATCAGCAATCTGTTTCCTCATTACCCTTACAGTTTCCGTTACTAAATCTTCTATGTAATCCTTTTATTTAAATTTTTAGGTCCTGTGTCCACAATAATTATAACCAGGTATGTGCAATTCTATTGGTAACTTGGCGATTAACTTGTTTATTATTCCACGCCCGATAATCTGCTTCCTACTGCAGTTTTGCTTTAACGATCGTCGTTTTTAATACAGTCTTTCATCCGTGACTATAGTCTTTTATACGCGTGTTCGTCACTATCACTCTCTACGAAATGAAAAGATGATACTAATTTAACGACATTTATATACCTATTTATAAACTAAAATACAAGTTAAATATTACAAATTAAAAATAAACTATTTACATCATAAGCGACTATTTACAATTTACAAATTATCATCTAGATCACAACGCTACTCTTCGACGTCTTCACGTCGATCATCCTCTAACACTCCATCCTCCGACTGCTCCTCGAACCCGTCGATATCTTGGTCCGTTTCCTAGGAAACGTCAGATATGTTATCTAAGAGGTTTCCTAGGTGAACGGTATCGACGTCGAAGATATCGTCGGAGTCTTCTTCCAGCCGTCTTCGTAACTCATCTAACTCCGGCACTCTCTCGTCGCGTACGTATACGCCGTGTATCGTGAAAGTGCCGTCGTCGTATTGAAAGCGTTGCCCGGTGAAACCGTCTACCAAATAAGCTTCAAACATCAATGTTAGAGGATGAAAGAGACCCAGATAAAATTAGTATGTTAAATCGCCAATATGTAGGTTGCCCATCTCCAGACGTCGAAGTGCCATCTCGTCAGGTATTAGTAGAATGCGTGTTACGTACCGTTTTAAAATTAATTCATTTTTCCGCATAAAGAAAATAAAATCCTAACGGTTAGACAACCTTCATTACCTGTCTCAACCTTCAAAATATCGAAAATTTTGGGATTATCGTTTTCCGCACCATTCGCTGTTTAGTAGTGCAGGTGTAAAGTTAAATTAAGAATTTCTCTTGCAGCTAATGCTGGATTATTTAACAATTACACATAAAGTATTCGAAGATGGTATATTTTATTGGGTTGAGTATTCGGCCAAATTATTTTTCTTCGACACTCCTTATGGAGGATTTAAAAACTGCACTGGCATTTCTATAAAGCCGCCCAACATCTTAGGTACGTGAAATCTACGATAAGCATGTTAAATAAAATTTTGTCCATATTTCAGGCTTTTTCTTGACATCTTTTGTTTTGAGGTGCCATTCTGATAGTCATACATCCACTTGTACGAAGTGGCTTCTGTTTTGAAGTACCACATCTGTTGGTCAATCGGGTCAATCAATCAACCTATCAATCTCTACAGAGTGGCCAATCCCTTATCTTGGATTCCGTGGTATGGTTAAAATGTTTGGTATTTTTCGGTATCGTATTCGATGTGACGTGAGTTAACAGATTTATTTTCTTTGACTTTTAATCTACGAAATTATCAACTCATACATTAATACATTTACTTGATTTATTTATACGGTTTTATCCGGTTTTACTTCAAATATTATTAATTTAAATGTTACATGTAGTTATACATATATATACGTATCTACTAAAAAAAAAAAAATAATAATAATCATTGTAAGTAATTGTTGTTACGGGTGTGGTTGGCCAACGACGCGTGAAATTTTATTTTGTGTTCATGATATATTTTATTTAGTAATTTTTTTTAAGTTATCATTTTTTTTTCCTTTGATAAATTTATTTTATATTATTATTGAAATTGTGTTCAATTAATTATACGTTTTTCTTTTCCTTTATAATACTACTCTTAGCAGTACGGGTGACGCAACCACCCGTTAAAAATCTGTTGCGTGGCGCCCATTTCTTCTCTTTTTTTTATTTTATTTATATTTGAACCTCCCTTCACCATTGAGGCTAGCTGTGGAAAATACCTCCACCATTTCTTCATTCACTGCTAAGGGTTTATTTGTTCAGTTGGAGATTACCTCGACGTATATGTAGTTCGAGGAAGTGTAGTTTTAAATAAATTATTTAGTTACTTGTTTAATAATTTCATTTGTGCAACATGCGGTTGAACACGTAACTCCCCGACTGATGATTTAAAACTATTACTTCACTCTTATTACTCAATTATTACCCTCACTACATTATTACTCCCACTACCCACCGTTCTAATTATAATGTTTACATTTACATTTACACTCTAACATTCGCGCAAATCCATATCTAACAATATTTTTTCCATAGCAAACTTTTTTTTTTTTTTTGTAATAATATTTTTTTTCTATTATTTTTTTTTTTTTTTAATTAAAAATTTTTTTTTTTTTTTTTTTTTTTTTTTTTTTTCCTCTTTTTTTTTTTTTTTTTTAAAAAAAAATAAATTTTTTTTTTTTTTTTTATTTTTTTTTATTTTTTTTTTTTTTTTCCTTTTTTTTTAAAATTTTTATTTATATTTTTAATTATAAAAAAATTTTTTTTTTTTTCTGCATCCTCAAAACCTTCCGAACTTTATCCATACATTCGGTAGTTATTTTGATACCGCAAACTTCGAGATACGATGGAGTACTACGTTTCCGCAAAGCTATTTGTTATAACGGCTTTATAACAAATCAGCGTTTTCCATTCGTTTTCTGTTAAAGTAAGACATTGTCCCTTACCCATAAATTTAACGACGGGTTCGAATTGCAGTTCTCCGCTCAATCCCACTTTGATCCATTTGCTATGACTTTTGTTTAACGGATACATACATTCCGCATACAACCGAGCGTTACACCCTTTCATATTGTTTTCAATTTTATTAAACGATGGTGTGGGTGTGTTTTTCTCAAAACATTATCACTTACACTATTTATCCCACAATCTTGCGCCGTATACGGTATTTGGTCGTTATTTCCTAACATATTGTCCCATTCGACAGAAGGCAGCAAATTAATGGTGTCTTGAACAGCATCTTCCATTTCTTTTAACATTGTAATAGGGTTATTTATATTTAAACTTGATGAAGGATTATTTACATTTAAACATGTCGCTTCTGGGCGCTTATAGACGTCCTTTTTTCACCGGATAACGGACCGTCAATAAACGGCTATCCTTGTATACATATTTTTTACCGGATGGATGGACTGCCGTCTATATGCGTTAGTTTTGAACTGGTAGTCAGAGATTACACACGTGTGAAATGTCGAATAATAAGAAAAAACTCGTATTGGCCTACTATTTATACAAGAAGAAACAAAAGAAATAGAAAAACGTAAAAGGTCATCGTGGGTGCATCCTATATTATTGGAAAGGGAAAAATATGGTGC
Organism: Abscondita cerata; assembly: GCA_030710515.1. Lineage (NCBI taxonomy): Eukaryota > Metazoa > Arthropoda > Insecta > Coleoptera > Lampyridae > Abscondita > Abscondita cerata. The sequence goes on from JALBCR010002351.1 coordinate 264,545, forward strand.
ATTTCAAACTCTTTTACGCAGTTGGAAGAAGATGAAACTAAATTTTACAATTATTTTCGGATGAAGAAAAAACCTTTCAACTATTATTAACAGCCATATATGATAAAATAAGACACTAGGATACTGACATGCGTAAATCTATTTCCCGGCAGACAGATTAGCCGTTACGCTAAGGTATGTTAAAGAGATGTTCAATTTCAAATTATAGAAAAGTAGATTACCTGTATTAATTAAAACAAAATTTAGTAGGTAGTAGTAGTTTTATTATACTCAAAAAGAAATTAAGGAGTTTTAGAAAAATCGAAATCGTAATCAGGCGATGTGATTGAACTTAATTCAGTAATAATTGAAGATTGGGAATCATCTTGCTGTATGAGTTCTTGAGGCATCCTGGATGTGGATGGAATGAGTTGTGTTGGCTGATATTCATAGTGCATCCTGGATGTCGATGGAATGGCTTGCGTTGGTTGATATTCTTGTATCCTGTAGTCGGGTGTAGCCGTAGTGTAGCCTCGATTAATATTGTAATTGTAATTTTGCTGCTGCATGGACGCTTGATTTCTCCGAGTTAAATTTCTCATAACTTTAATGACTTCATATTGGAATTCAACATAATCGTCGTCACTATACTTGTTTACAATCGGAGCAATACCTTTGAAAAACACATACTCTTACTCTTGTCTTCATCTTCAACTGATTTAATTAAAGTAAGCATTTGTCAATCAACTTCGCTACAGTCTGTCTTTCTCTTCTTTCTTGTTTTTGTTCTATCGGTAGTATTGGCTGGTGCGGTAGGGTCATTATTGGTTTGTGATTCAGTTTCTTTGTTGTGAGATTCTGTGATGTTTTTTCTGATGTAATACTTGCTTCCGTTGTTCGGCGAGTCACAATTTTACACAAAAGAGCATTTGATCGTAGAATTTATATTTTCGTAGACTTTTTGCACCAGAGCCGGATTTACATTCCTTAACTTTTTGTGATATTTTATCCAGTTATCTCTTGCATTGTTCCTTTTTTATGATATCTTTGCCTAAAAAAGAAAAAAATTGTTACAGATATTTAGCTGCAGGGAACACATTTAGTGATCTACATTACAGTTTCAGAATGGGTATAAAACTATCAGCTGTATTGTACAAGAAGTATTTGAAGCATTGTGGGAAACCCTTTCTCCAATTTATATGAAACTACCATCGGAAGACGAATGGTTAACAATAGCAAAAATTTCGAGACGAATGCAAATTTTCCTCATTGCTTGGGAGCCATTGACGGCAAACATATTCGAATCATCAAGCCAGAAGAAAGTGGGTCAATGTTTTTCAACTACAAGCACTATTTCTCAATAGTATTAATGGCTGTGGTAGACACAAACTATAATTTTGTTTTTATTGATGTTGGAGCCTACGGCAAAGAATGCGATTCAGCAGTATTTAAAGAAACAGAATTTTGGAAAAGAATAGTAGGCGATAAATTAAATATTCCTCGACCTAAGCAGTTGCCAGGTGCAGGCAGTGAGTTACCTTATGTATTTGTTGCTGATGAAGCTTTCGCTTTACATCAACACGTACTTCGTCCTTACGGTGGACATCAACTTGACTCAATAAAAAAATTTCAACTATCGTCTTACAAGAGCGCGACGCTACGTCGAATGCGCATTTGGTATTTTATCCAATAAATGGAGGATTTTGCATAGACCATTAAATGTTTCAACAGATACTGCTGTTAACACTGTAAAACATGCTGTTTATTACAAAACATAATTCATAAAGTAGAGGGTATTGCTAATGCTACTGACAATGCTAGTTCACACATGATGTCTACTCTATGCCATTTGCCTCGTTCTCATTCAACACGAGGTAATGTTACAGCAAATATGATTCGTAACAAATATGCAGAGTATTTCATGTCACCAGTAGGGCGTGTACCATGGCAAAATCAATATGCATAAAAATAATGAAAATAAAATGACATCGTTTCAAAACCTTCATTTAACGCAAGACAAATTTCTCTCCAAGCGGCAAAACTCGACTGTCTATTTTATAGCACTCTTGGGTCTTGTCCCACAGTACAGGCCTATTTTCAACCAAACTTATTAACAATTCCATGTCAATATCACCCATTTTTAAAATAACGCAGGTAGACGGCACTCAATTTAAAGAAGACAGGCAATACGTCCGGCAGCGTCAACACGCACCAATACACTGACGTGGATGACCGCCCTTTCTTACACCGGACCGGTGTCCATCGCGCCGAGGGGAAGCGGTAGTGCATCCGGCGTAAATTGTTCGCCGGACCGATGTCCGGTGCATGTACACACATTCATTATAATTCATACACCACCGCGAATCCGGCAAAAACACTGTCCGTTATCCGGTGAAAAAACGGACGTCTACAAGCGCACTCTGTCATCGAACTTTTAGGTACCATTTCGATTTTAGTTTTCTTCGGCATTAATTTTTCACTTTTTCCGCTCATACTTCGCTTCGAAGATGATTTATATTGACCTTGAACTCTGCTTGTCACTATATATACAAAGTTACTATAAACATACGTTCCCACAAATAAACCTTACTTACTCGTTAAACTTTGACGATTCCACACCAATTTCAAGTTTTTCGCACAACAAACACAATTATAATAACACGTGCTGTAGAGTTCGTTACCTTTTATACCCAATTTAATAATAATTATTGTCTCGTTTATACTGACGTTTAACAGACGACTAAACCAGAATCAATACTGAATTCCTACTTCAAACCCATCCTCTTATACAATACAACGACAACCTTGAGACGGTATTTAAGGGTCAAAATTCTTACAACTATGTATATACCAAACAACACAGGTCAATAAAATGAATACTTTCAGACTTTTATATTTACAATTTGATTATTAATTAATTGAGGTATATACGGTTGGCAGGGGTTTTCATCGTCCCAGAATTCATTACTCACTGGAGGAGACCCATTCCACTGTCCTTGAATAAGGGGTTGCTGCTGCTGCTGTGTTTGCTCCCATTCTTCCATTTTTTTATTTTCAAATTCCATCTTTACTCGGGTCTTCTCCGGGTGGCATTTGTAAAGGTGTTTCCCCAGTCTGTGCCGCACCATGGTATGATATTTGTTATATGGACTCACCACCATGTCTATAATAAAGTATAAATATTTAGAATAAAACTAATAAACAAAGTTTTATATTACCTTCTCCAACTGGTTGAGATATGCCAGTTTCTTTCCCTATTGATAAATCCATTCTACAGAAATTAAAAATTAAATTAAAAAGTGTAACACAAATAGTAGATAGCATTAAAATTTTATAAATAAAGAATTAAACAATAATAATAATAATAATGATAATAACTTACGATTTATAATATTTTCTTCTAGCTTACTTCTTGTCATTGTCTTCGTTTGTTTACAATATAATGTACTATTGACTTCTGTTTTTATAGCATTCTATTGACAAGATTTTGAAAGTTGTTTTTCTTCATACCGTAATTGTAAAACAAAATAAAACTTTAAAGGTGCATCCCCACTATGCCAATCGGCAATGCCGATCGGCAAAGCCGACTGGCTTTGTTGAAATCATTGTGACATCCCCATTTACACATAAAGTGAGTGTCAGTCGGTCTTAACTTTGTCTGAAAATGAGTGATCAAGAAGACCAACTGTTAATAGTAGCTGCTGCTGCAATTATTGTTATTGATTCTTGTAAGCGCACCAAATTGAAGAGGAGGTTTTGGATTCGACCAAGCCTTCGAAGCAGAAATAAATATCGAGGAAGTGATTTAATGAAAGAGTTAATATTAGACGATGCTGATAATATAAACTTGGAATATAGATGTGATGCTGGTTTCCGAAACTTTTTCGAATGACGAGTTCAGATTTTGAAGATTTATTAAATGTGATAGCACCTAAAATTACCAAAAAGATACTAAATTTAGACAGGCTATACCAGCTAGCGAACGTCTAGCAGTAACTTTGCGTTTTTTGCTACAGGTGAATCCTATCACTCGCTTATGTATACTTTTAAGATTTCAAAGCAAGTTATTTCAAGAACTATACCAGAGGTTTGTGATGCCTTGCTCGACTCACTTAGAGATAATATTAAGGTAAGAAAAATAAGAATATCTTTTAAACTTTATTCGTTACAAAAGTTTATTTAAAATATGAGTAACTTTCTACAAAGTGCTCAAAATTGCATCAAGCTCTTGACTGTCCTGGGTTGCTGTTGGGCTTCTGGGAGATGGCGCATTTGAAAGTAAATTTCCTTCAGAAGAAGGAGTACATGAGCTTCGTGATTGATATGGGAAGTGATGTGATGGTTGTATATATGGTGAATAGTTTCCATACATGCTTAGTTGTGGTGGTTGTAAATATTGATAAATTTGTGTAGGCGGTCGACACTGCTGGGGTTGCAAAGCAGGAAAATCGTATTTTCCCATTTCTGCCTCATACAGTGTTGTACTAATGATATTTTGCACCATAAATCTGGCATGCGCGGTTGGTAATTTCCGAAGCTTGATGGCAATTTGTTCTCCAAATACTCGGAACTCATCTTTTCGAATTTCATGGACTGTATTGACCTCAAGATTTGTATCGCTACGTTCACCACAGGCGTCGTACGCTGAAATTCGCGTTTTCTTTTACAAGATCTTGTAGAAGATATAGGAGTAACTGAATTTTGGGTTTCTACCAGTCCTTCTTGTTCTTCTATTTCTGGAGTGTGTTGTTCTTCATCCTTTTCGTCTTCGCCTTGTTGAGATGTCTCCTTTACCTAAAAATAATGTTTCATTTCAGATGCCAGCAAATGAAAGGGAATGGGAGATTGTAGCACAAGAGTTTCTAGATAAATGGAATTTTCCACATTGTGTGGGAGCAATGGATGGGAAACATATAACCCTGCAAGCTCCTCTGAACAGTGGCTCCGATTTTTTAACTACAAGTCATTTTTCAGCATTGTACTATTTGCAGTTGTGGATGCAAATTACAACTTTATATATGCAAACGTTGGTTCGCAAGGAAGGATATCAGATGGTGGGGTATTTAACGCAACAAATTTCAAGAAATGTATTGAAGAGAGCACTTTGAATCTGCCTTCAGCCCGTGTTTTACCGGGACGAAACGTTGAAGTTCCGTTTGTGTTTGTTGCAGATGACGCATTTCCGTTATCATACAATATTATGAAACCTTTTCCGGGGTTACACGAGAAAAATTCTACAACAAGGATTTTTAACTATCGATTAAGCAGGGCACGTAGGGTGTCTGAAAATGCCTTTGGAATAATATCTTCAGTATTTCGAATACTAAGAACGCCTATGTTATTACAACCAGAAACAGCAACAAAAATAACATTGACTCTACTACATTTACATAATTACTTAAGGAAAAATAGATCCAAAGATCTGTACAGTCCTACAGAACGTTTTGATTTAGAATCTTCGGATACTGGAGATATTACTCCAGGACTATTGAGACAACATACTACACAAATGATGAGTATTCCAAAAGTACCTCGCAGGAGCACAAATGCAGCTCAATCTGTGAGAAACGAGTTTAAAGAATATTTTAATTCTCCGGAAGGTGATTTACCATTTCAACATAAGCACAACTAATAAATATGTTTTTATTTTATACATTTAGAGAATATAAAATAAACTTACCTCTGTATCTTCAGTTTGTCTTGGTTTATTTCTATCCCTAAGAAATTGCATACTTCCATACGCGAACCATTTGCTTTTGTAGCAAGTATCTGATCCAGCGCCGGACTTAGTACTTTCCTTTTCTTTTTACTTTCTCGCGCAAAATGACTCAATAAATTTTTATTTTTCTTTCTATTTCAATCTTTTCCACTCCAAACGAAACACTTATTTCTAAGAACGCGTCAGTTCTCTTATTTTTGTTTTTGTAATCTAGTAATCGGCAATCCCACAAAACTGGACGGTCGCGGTACATATCAATTAAATTTATTACATTAGTATTTGTCCACTCCATATCGCACTTTCTGCTATACCAAAAATGATGAATATCGGTGTCGTTTATTACGAATACGTCTACACTACTGCCGTCGGCTCGGCTTCCTTTCATAAAACCGACAACAGTCGGGTTCGGATCGGCATGCCGCTCGGCCTGCCGGCAAAGCCGCACAGCATGTCTACACCAACGAGGCTTTGCCGAACGGCATTGCCGATTAGCATAGTGGGGATGCACCTTAAAGCATAAGATAATGTTATTTCTAATTGTTACATACAGTAATAAAATATTCCATAATAGAACGCCATTACATTTATATTTTTATCTACGACTACTATAGAAAATGATGAATAACGCATAATTAGTAGGCTAAGTATGTAATCAAAACGCACGCTTTTACTTTATTTCTATAAAGTGTATTTCGTGGAACAGATTAAAATTTTCAGATACCATTTTTCGGGTAAGATGTGCTTGTAAAGCAACATATGCTTTTACATCATACGTTATAATTACTGAGTGCTTTAAGACGAAAAAATTTTATTGAAGAAATGGTTTTTAGTTTAAACAATTTCAAATTTAAACAGACATATCAACATGATGAAAAAGTAATAGACGCTTTAAAAATTTAAAAAATAATACATTTGATTAGCGATGTATTTCAATTTGCAAACCGTGCATTTTCTTGAGTTCATTTAACTACTGGTGTTTTCTTTTAAACAGTTTCAAATTTAAAAGCATTAAAAGCACGATTAGAAATAATGGATACTTTAAAAATTTAAAAAATAATACATTTGATTGGTTGTTTTAAAAAAATAGAGTTACTTAATGCTGGTTTCCTTACATTTCTTCATGTTGACTTTATAGGTCATTATATTCTTAACTTTGCTACATCAGCAATCTGTTTCCTCATTACCCTTACAGTTTCCGTTACTAAATCTTCTATGTAATCCTTTTATTTAAATTTTTAGGTCCTGTGTCCACAATAATTATAACCAGGTATGTGCAATTCTATTGGTAACTTGGCGATTAACTTGTTTATTATTCCACGCCCGATAATCTGCTTCCTACTGCAGTTTTGCTTTAACGATCGTCGTTTTTAATACAGTCTTTCATCCGTGACTATAGTCTTTTATACGCGTGTTCGTCACTATCACTCTCTACGAAATGAAAAGATGATACTAATTTAACGACATTTATATACCTATTTATAAACTAAAATACAAGTTAAATATTACAAATTAAAAATAAACTATTTACATCATAAGCGACTATTTACAATTTACAAATTATCATCTAGATCACAACGCTACTCTTCGACGTCTTCACGTCGATCATCCTCTAACACTCCATCCTCCGACTGCTCCTCGAACCCGTCGATATCTTGGTCCGTTTCTAGGAAACGTCAGATATGTTATCTAAGAGGTTTCCTAGGTGAACGGTATCGACGTCGAAGATATCGTCGGAGTCTTCTTCCAGCCGTCTTCGTAACTCATCTAACTCCGGCACTCTCTCGTCGCGTACGTATACGCCGTGTATCGTGAAAGTGCCGTCGTCGTATTGAAAGCGTTGCCCGGTGAAACCGTCTACCAAATAAGCTTCAAACATCAATGTTAGAGGATGAAAGAGACCCAGATAAAATTAGTATGTTAAATCGCCAATATGTAGGTTGCCCATCTCCAGACGTCGAAGTGCCATCTCGTCAGGTATTAGTAGAATGCGTGTTACGTACCGTTTTAAAATTAATTCATTTTTCCGCATAAAGAAAATAAAATCCTAACGGTTAGACAACCTTCATTACCTGTCTCAACCTTCAAAATATCGAAAATTTTGGGATTATCGTTTTCCGCACCATTCGCTGTTTAGTAGTGCAGGTGTAAAGTTAAATTAAGAATTTCTCTTGCAGCTAATGCTGGATTATTTAACAATTACACATAAAGTATTCGAAGATGGTATATTTTATTGGGTTGAGTATTCGGCCAAATTATTTTTCTTCGACACTCCTTATGGAGGATTTAAAACTGCACTGGCATTTCTATAAAGCCGCCCAACATCTTAGGTACGTGAAATCTACGATAAGCATGTTAAATAAAATTTTGTCCATATTTCAGGCTTTTTCTTGACATCTTTTGTTTTGAGGTGCCATTCTGATAGTCATACATCCACTTGTACGAAGTGGCTTCTGTTTTGAAGTACCACATCTGTTGGTCAATCGGGTCAATCAATCAACCTATCAATCTCTACAGAGTGGCCAATCCCTTATCTTGGATTCCGTGGTATGGTTAAAATGTTTGGTATTTTTCGGTATCGTATTCGATGTGACGTGAGTTAACAGATTTATTTTCTTTGACTTTTAATCTACGAAATTATCAACTCATACATTAATACATTTACTTGATTTATTTATACGGTTTTATCCGGTTTTACTTCAAATATTATTAATTTAAATGTTACATGTAGTTATACATATATATACGTATCTACTAAAAAAAAAATAATAATAATCATTGTAAGTAATTGTTGTTACGGGTGTGGTTGGCCAACGACGCGTGAAATTTTATTTTGTGTTCATGATATATTTTATTTAGTAATTTTTTTAAGTTATCATTTTTTTTCCTTTGATAAATTTATTTTATATTATTATTGAAATTGTGTTCAATTAATTATACGTTTTCTTTTCCTTTATAATACTACTCTTAGCAGTACGGGTGACGCAACCACCCGTTAAAATCTGTTGCGTGGCGCCCATTTCTTCTCTTTTTTTTTATTTTATTTATATTTGAACCTCCCTTCACCATTGAGGCTAGCTGTGGAAAATACCTCCACCATTTCTTCATTCACTGCTAAGGGTTTATTTGTTCAGTTGGAGATTACCTCGACGTATATGTAGTTCGAGGAAGTGTAGTTTTAAATAAATTATTTAGTTACTTGTTTAATAATTTCATTTGTGCAACATGCGGTTGAACACGTAACTCCCCCGACTGATGATTTAAAACTATTACTTCACTCTTATATACTCAATAGATTCTTCACCTCTCTGCATCCTCAAAACCTTCCGAACTTTATCCATACATTCGGTAGTTATTTTGATACCGCAAACTTCGAGATACGATGGAGTACTACCGTTTCCCGCAAAGCTATTTGTTATAACGGCTTTATAACAAATCAGCGTTTTCCATTCGTTTTCTGTTAAAGTAAGACATTGTCCCTTACCCATAAATTTAACGACGGGTTCGAATTGCAGTTCTCCGCTCAATCCCACTTTGATCCATTTGCTATGACTTTTGTTTAACGGATACATACATTCCGCATACAACCGAGCGTTACACCCTTTCATATTGTTTTCAATTTTATTAAACGATGGTGTGGGTGTGTTTTTCTCAAAACATTATCACTTACACTATTTATCCCACAATCTTGCGCCGTATACGGTATTTGGTCGTTATTTCCTAACATATTGTCCCATTCGACAGAAGGCAGCAAATTAATGGTGTCTTGAACAGCATCTTCCATTTCTTTTAACATTGTAATAGGGTTATTTATATTTAAACTTGATGAAGGATTATTTACATTTAAACATGTCGCTTCTGGGCGCTTATAGACGTCCTTTTTTTTCACCGGATAACGGACCGTCAATAAACGGCTATCCTTGTATACATATTTTTTTTACCGGATGGATGGACTGCCGTCTATATGCGTTAGTTTTGAACTGGTAGTCAGAGATTACACACGTGTGAAATGTCGAATAATAAGAAAAAAAAACTCGTATTGGCCTACTATTTATACAAGAAGAAACAAAAGAAATAGAAAAACGTAAAAGGTCATCGTGGGTGCATCCTATATTATTGAAAGGGAAAAATATGGTGCATTTCAAACTCTTTTTACGCAGTTGGAAGAAGATGAAACTAAATTTTACAATTATTTTCGGATGAAGAAAAACCTTTCAACTATTATTAACAGCCATATATGATAAAATAAGACACTAGGATACTGACATGCGTAAATCTATTTCCCCGGCAGACAGATTAGCCGTTACGCTAAGGTATGTTAAAGAGATGTTCAATTTCAAATTATAGAAAAGTAGATTACCTGTATTAATTAAAACAAAATTTAGTAGGTAGTAGTAGTTTTATTATACTCAAAAAAAAATTAAGGAGTTTTAGAAAAATCGAAATCGTAATCAGGCGATGTGATTGAACTTAATTCAGTAATAATTGAAGATTGGGAATCATCTTGCTGTATGAGTTCTTGAGGCATCCTGGATGTGGATGGAATGAGTTGTGTTGGCTGATATTCATAGTGCATCCTGGATGTCGATGGAATGGCTTGCGTTGGTTGATATTCTTGTATCCTGTAGTCGGGTGTAGCCGTAGTGTAGCCTCGATTAATATTGTAATTGTAATTTTGCTGCTGCATGGACGCTTGATTTCTCCGAGTTAAATTTCTCATAACTTTAATGACTTCATATTGGAATTCAACATAATCGTCGTCACTATACTTGTTTACAATCGGAGCAATACCTTTGAAAAAACACATACTCTTACTCTTGTCTTCATCTTCAACTGATTTAATTAAAGTAAGCATTTGTCAATCAACTTCGCTACAGTCTGTCTTTCTCTTCTTTCTTGTTTTTGTTCTATCGGTAGTATTGGCTGGTGCGGTAGGGTCATTATTGGTTTGTGATTCAGTTTCTTTGTTGTGAGATTCTGTGATGTTTTTTTCTGATGTAATACTTGCTTCCGTTGTTCGGCGAGTCACAATTTTACACAAAAAGAGCATTTGATCGTAGAATTTATATTTTCGTAGACTTTTTGCACCAGAGCCGGATTTACATTCCTTAACTTTTTTGTGATATTTTATCCAGTTATCTCTTGCATTGTTCCTTTTTTTTATGATATCTTTGCCTAAAAAAGAAAAAAATTGTTACAGATATTTAGCTGCAGGGAACACATTTAGTGATCTACATTACAGTTTCAGAATGGGTATAAAACTATCAGCTGTATTGTACAAGAAGTATTTGAAGCATTGTGGGAAACCCTTTCTCCAATTTATATGAAACTACCATCGGAAGACGAATGGTTAACAATAGCAAAAATTTCGAGACGAATGCAAATTTTCCTCATTGCTTGGGAGCCATTGACGGCAAACATATTCGAATCATCAAGCCAGAAGAAAGTGGGTCAATGTTTTTCAACTACAAGCACTATTTCTCAATAGTATTAATGGCTGTGGTAGACACAAACTATAATTTTGTTTTTATTGATGTTGGAGCCTACGGCAAAGAATGCGATTCAGCAGTATTTAAAGAAACAGAATTTTGGAAAGAATAGTAGGCGATAAATTAAATATTCCTCGACCTAAGCAGTTGCCAGGTGCAGGCAGTGAGTTACCTTATGTATTTGTTGCTGATGAAGCTTTCGCTTTACATCAACACGTACTTCGTCCTTACGGTGGACATCAACTTGACTCAATAAAAAAATTTCAACTATCGTCTTACAAGAGCGCGACGCTACGTCGAATGCGCATTTGGTATTTTATCCAATAAATGGAGGATTTTGCATAGACCATTAAATGTTTCAACAGATACTGCTGTTAACACTGTAAAACATGCTGTTTATTACAAAACATAATTCATAAAGTAGAGGGTATTGCTAATGCTACTGACAATGCTAGTTCACACATGATGTCTACTCTATGCCATTTGCCTCGTTCTCATTCAACACGAGGTAATGTTACAGCAAATATGATTCGTAACAAATATGCAGAGTATTTCATGTCACCAGTAGGGCGTGTACCATGGCAAAATCAATATGCATAAAAATAATGAAAATAAAATGACATCGTTTCAAAACCTTCATTTAACGCAAGACAAATTTCTCTCCAAGCGGCAAAACTCGACTGTCTATTTTTATAGCACTCTTGGGTCTTGTCCCACAGTACAGGCCTATTTTCAACCAAACTTATTAACAATTCCATGTCAATATCACCCATTTTTAAAATAACGCAGGTAGACGGCACTCAATTTAAAGAAGACAGGCAATACGTCCGGCAGCGTCAACACGCACCAATACACTGACGTGGATGACCGCCCTTTCTTACACCGGACCGGTGTCCATCGCGCCGAGGGGAAGCGGTAGTGCATCCGGCGTAAATTGTTCGCCGGACCGATGTCCGGTGCATGTACACACATTCATTATAATTCATACACCACCGCGAATCCGGCAAAAACACTGTCCGTTATCCGGTGAAAAAACGGACGTCTACAAGCGCACTCTGTCATCGAACTTTTAGGTACCATTTCGATTTTAGTTTTCTTCGGCATTAATTTTTCACTTTTTCCGCTCATACTTCGCTTCGAAGATGATTTATATTGACCTTGAACTCTGCTTGTCACTATATATACAAAGTTACTATAAACATACGTTCCCACAAATAAACCTTACTTACTCGTTAAACTTTGACGATTCCACACCAATTTCAAGTTTTTCGCACAACAAACACAATTATAATAACACGTGCTGTAGAGTTCGTTACCTTTTATACCCAATTTAATAATAATTATTGTCTCGTTTATACTGACGTTTAACAGACGACTAAACCAGAATCAATACTGAATTCCTACTTCAAACCCATCCTCTTATACAATACAACGACAACCTTGAGACGGTATTTAAGGGTCAAAATTCTTACAACTATGTATATACCAAACAACACAGGTCAATAAAATGAATACTTTCAGACTTTTATATTTACAATTTGATTATTAATTAATTGAGGTATATACGGTTGGCAGGGGTTTTCATCGTCCCAGAATTCATTACTCACTGGAGGAGACCCATTCCACTGTCCTTGAATAAGGGGTTGCTGCTGCTGCTGTGTTTGCTCCCATTCTTCCATTTTTTTATTTTCAAATTCCATCTTTACTCGGGTCTTCTCCGGGTGGCATTTGTAAAGGTGTTTCCCCAGTCTGTGCCGCACCATGGTATGATATTTGTTATATGGACTCACCACCATGTCTATAATAAAGTATAAATATTTAGAATAAAACTAATAAACAAAGTTTTATATTACCTTCTCCAACTGGTTGAGATATGCCAGTTTCTTTCCCTATTGATAAATCCATTCTACAGAAATTAAAAATTAAATTAAAAAGTGTAACACAAATAGTAGATAGCATTAAAATTTTATAAATAAAGAATTAAACAATAATAATAATAATAATGATAATAACTTACGATTTATAATATTTTCTTCTAGCTTACTTCTTGTCATTGTCTTCGTTTGTTTACAATATAATGTACTATTGACTTCTGTTTTTATAGCATTCTATTGACAAGATTTTGAAAGTTGTTTTTCTTCATACCGTAATTGTAAAACAAAATAAAACTTTAAAGGTGCATCCCCACTATGCCAATCGGCAATGCCGATCGGCAAAGCCGACTGGCTTTGTTGAAATCATTGTGACATCCCCATTTACACATAAAGTGAGTGTCAGTCGGTCTTAACTTTGTCTGAAAATGAGTGATCAAGAAGACCAACTGTTAATAGTAGCTGCTGCTGCAATTATTGTTATTGATTCTTGTAAGCGCACCAAATTGAAGAGGAGGTTTTGGATTCGACCAAGCCTTCGAAGCAGAAATAAATATCGAGGAAGTGATTTAATGAAAGAGTTAATATTAGACGATGCTGATAATATAAACTTGGAATATAGATGTGATGCTGGTTTCCGAAACTTTTTCGAATGACGAGTTCAGATTTTGAAGATTTATTAAATGTGATAGCACCTAAAATTACCAAAAAGATACTAAATTTAGACAGGCTATACCAGCTAGCGAACGTCTAGCAGTAACTTTGCGTTTTTTGCTACAGGTGAATCCTATCACTCGCTTATGTATACTTTTAAGATTTCAAAGCAAGTTATTTCAAGAACTATACCAGAGGTTTGTGATGCCTTGCTCGACTCACTTAGAGATAATATTAAGGTAAGAAAAATAAGAATATCTTTTAAACTTTATTCGTTACAAAAGTTTATTTAAAATATGAGTAACTTTCTACAAAGTGCTCAAAATTGCATCAAGCTCTTGACTGTCCTGGGTTGCTGTTGGGCTTCTGGGAGATGGCGCATTTGAAAGTAAATTTCCTTCAGAAGAAGGAGTACATGAGCTTCGTGATTGATATGGGAAGTGATGTGATGGTTGTATATATGGTGAATAGTTTCCATACATGCTTAGTTGTGGTGGTTGTAAATATTGATAAATTTGTGTAGGCGGTCGACACTGCTGGGGTTGCAAAGCAGGAAAATCGTATTTTCCCATTTCTGCCTCATACAGTGTTGTACTAATGATATTTTGCACCATAAATCTGGCATGCGCGGTTGGTAATTTCCGAAGCTTGATGGCAATTTGTTCTCCAAATACTCGGAACTCATCTTTTTCGAATTTCATGGACTGTATTGACCTCAAGATTTGTATCGCTACGTTCACCACAGGCGTCGTACGCTGAAATTCGCGTTTTCTTTTACAAGATCTTGTAGAAGATATAGGAGTAACTGAATTTTGGGTTTCTACCAGTCCTTCTTGTTCTTCTATTTCTGGAGTGTGTTGTTCTTCATCCTTTTCGTCTTCGCCTTGTTGAGATGTCTCCTTTACCTAAAAATAATGTTTCATTTCAGATGCCAGCAAATGAAAGGGAATGGGAGATTGTAGCACAAGAGTTTCTAGATAAATGGAATTTTCCACATTGTGTGGGAGCAATGGATGGGAAACATATAACCCTGCAAGCTCCTCTGAACAGTGGCTCCGATTTTTTAACTACAAGTCATTTTTCAGCATTGTACTATTTGCAGTTGTGGATGCAAATTACAACTTTATATATGCAAACGTTGGTTCGCAAGGAAGGATATCAGATGGTGGGGTATTTAACGCAACAAATTTCAAGAAATGTATTGAAGAGAGCACTTTGAATCTGCCTTCAGCCCGTGTTTTACCGGGACGAAACGTTGAAGTTCCGTTTGTGTTTGTTGCAGATGACGCATTTCCGTTATCATACAATATTATGAAACCTTTTCGGGGTTACACGAGAAAAATTCTACAACAAGGATTTTTAACTATCGATTAAGCAGGGCACGTAGGGTGTCTGAAAATGCCTTTGGAATAATATCTTCAGTATTTCGAATACTAAGAACGCCTATGTTATTACAACCAGAAACAGCAACAAAAATAACATTGACTCTACTACATTTACATAATTACTTAAGGAAAAATAGATCCAAAGATCTGTACAGTCCTACAGAACGTTTTGATTTAGAATCTTCGGATACTGGAGATATTACTCCAGGACTATTGAGACAACATACTACACAAATGATGAGTATTCCAAAAGTACCTCGCAGGAGCACAAATGCAGCTCAATCTGTGAGAAACGAGTTTAAAGAATATTTTAATTCTCCGGAAGGTGATTTACCATTTCAACATAAGCACAACTAATAAATATGTTTTTTATTTTATACATTTAGAGAATATAAAATAAACTTACCTCTGTATCTTCAGTTTGTCTTGGTTTATTTCTATCCCTAAGAAATTGCATACTTCCATACGCGAACCATTTGCTTTTGTAGCAAGTATCTGATCCAGCGCCGGACTTAGTACTTTCCTTTTCTTTTTTACTTTCTCGCGCAAAATGACTCAATAAATTTTTTATTTTTCTTTCTATTTCAATCTTTTCCACTCCAAACGAAACACTTATTTCTAAGAACGCGTCAGTTCTCTTATTTTTGTTTTTGTAATCTAGTAATCGGCAATCCCACAAAACTGGACGGTCGCGGTACATATCAATTAAATTTATTACATTAGTATTTGTCCACTCCATATCGCACTTTCTGCTATACCAAAATGATGAATATCGGTGTCGTTTATTACGAATACGTCTACACTACTGCCGTCGGCTCGGCTTCCTTTCATAAAACCGACAACAGTCGGGTTCGGATCGGCATGCCGCTCGGCCTGCCGGCAAAGCCGCACAGCATGTCTACACCAACGAGGCTTTGCCGAACGGCATTGCCGATTAGCATAGTGGGGATGCACCTTAAAGCATAAGATAATGTTATTTCTAATTGTTACATACAGTAATAAAATATTCCATAATAGAACGCCATTACATTTATATTTTTATCTACGACTACTATAGAAAATGATGAATAACGCATAATTAGTAGGCTAAGTATGTAATCAAAAACGCACGCTTTTACTTTATTTCTATAAAGTGTATTTCGTGGAACAGATTAAAATTTTCAGATACCATTTTTCGGGTAAGATGTGCTTGTAAAGCAACATATGCTTTTACATCATACGTTATAATTACTGAGTGCTTTAAGACGAAAAAATTTTATTGAAGAAATGGTTTTTAGTTTAAACAATTTCAAATTTAAACAGACATATCAACATGATGAAAAAGTAATAGACGCTTTAAAAATTTAAAAATAATACATTTGATTAGCGATGTATTTCAATTTGCAAACCGTGCATTTTCTTGAGTTCATTTAACTACTGGTGTTTTCTTTTAAACAGTTTCAAATTTAAAAGCATTAAAAGCACGATTAGAAATAATGGATACTTTAAAAATTTAAAAATAATACATTTGATTGGTTGTTTTAAAAAAAATAGAGTTACTTAATGCTGGTTTCCTTACATTTCTTCATGTTGACTTTATAGGTCATTATATTCTTAACTTTGCTACATCAGCAATCTGTTTCCTCATTACCCTTACAGTTTCCGTTACTAAATCTTCTATGTAATCCTTTTATTTAAATTTTAGGTCCTGTGTCCACAATAATTATAACCAGGTATGTGCAATTCTATTGGTAACTTGGCGATTAACTTGTTTATTATTCCACGCCCGATAATCTGCTTCCTACTGCAGTTTTGCTTTAACGATCGTCGTTTTTTAATACAGTCTTTCATCCGTGACTATAGTCTTTTATACGCGTGTTCGTCACTATCACTCTCTACGAAATGAAAAGATGATACTAATTTAACGACATTTATATACCTATTTATAAACTAAAATACAAGTTAAATATTACAAATTAAAAATAAACTATTTACATCATAAGCGACTATTTACAATTTACAAATTATCATCTAGATCACAACGCTACTCTTCGACGTCTTCACGTCGATCATCCTCTAACACTCCATCCTCCGACTGCTCCTCGAACCCGTCGATATCTTGGTCCGTTTCCTAGGAAACGTCAGATATGTTATCTAAGAGGTTTCCTAGGTGAACGGTATCGACGTCGAAGATATCGTCGGAGTCTTCTTCCAGCCGTCTTCGTAACTCATCTAACTCCGGCACTCTCTCGTCGCGTACGTATACGCCGTGTATCGTGAAAGTGCCGTCGTCGTATTGAAAGCGTTGCCCGGTGAAACCGTCTACCAAATAAGCTTCAAACATCAATGTTAGAGGATGAAAGAGACCCAGATAAAATTAGTATGTTAAATCGCCAATATGTAGGTTGCCCATCTCCAGACGTCGAAGTGCCATCTCGTCAGGTATTAGTAGAATGCGTGTTACGTACCGTTTTAAAATTAATTCATTTTTCCGCATAAAGAAAATAAAATCCTAACGGTTAGACAACCTTCATTACCTGTCTCAACCTTCAAAATATCGAAAATTTTGGGATTATCGTTTTCCGCACCATTCGCTGTTTAGTAGTGCAGGTGTAAAGTTAAATTAAGAATTTCTCTTGCAGCTAATGCTGGATTATTTAACAATTACACATAAAGTATTAGAAGATGGTATATTTTATTGGGTTGAGTATTCGGCCAAATTATTTTTCTTCGACACTCCTTATGGAGGATTTAAAAACTGCACTGGCATTTCTATAAAGCCGCCCAACATCTTAGGTACGTGAAATCTACGATAAGCATGTTAAATAAAATTTTGTCCATATTTCAGGCTTTTCTTGACATCTTTTGTTTTGAGGTGCCATTCTGATAGTCATACATCCACTTGTACGAAGTGGCTTCTGTTTTGAAGTACCACATCTGTTGGTCAATCGGGTCAATCAATCAACCTATCAATCTCTACAGAGTGGCCAATCCCTTATCTTGGATTCCGTGGTATGGTTAAAATGTTTGGTATTTTTCGGTATCGTATTCGATGTGACGTGAGTTAACAGATTTATTTTCTTTGACTTTTAATCTACGAAATTATCAACTCATACATTAATACATTTACTTGATTTATTTATACGGTTTTATCCGGTTTTACTTCAAATATTATTAATTTAAATGTTACATGTAGTTATACATATATATACGTATCTACTAAAAAAAAAATAATAATAATCATTGTAAGTAATTGTTGTTACGGGTGTGGTTGGCCAACGACGCGTGAAATTTTATTTTGTGTTCATGATATATTTTATTTAGTAATTTTTTTAAGTTATCATTTTTTTTCCTTTGATAAATTTATTTTATATTATTATTGAAATTGTGTTCAATTAATTATACGTTTTTCTTTTCCTTTATAATACTACTCTTAGCAGTACGGGTGACGCAACCACCCGTTAAAAATCTGTTGCGTGGCGCCCATTTCTTCTTTTTTTTTTTTATTTTATTTATATTTGAACCTCCCTTCACCATTGAGGCTAGCTGTGGAAAATACCTCCACCATTTCTTCATTCACTGCTAAGGGTTTATTTGTTCAGTTGGAGATTACCTCGACGTATATGTAGTTCGAGGAAGTGTAGTTTTAAATAAATTATTTAGTTACTTGTTTAATAATTTCATTTGTGCAACATGCGGTTGAACACGTAACTCCCCGACTGATGATTTAAAACTATTACTTCACTCTTATATCTCAACACCCAACCCCCCAAAATACAACATAGATTCTTCACCTCTCTGCATCCTCAAAACCTTCCGAACTTTATCCATACATTCGGTAGTTATTTTGATACCGCAAACTTCGAGATACGATGGAGTACTACCGTTTCCCGCAAAGCTATTTGTTATAACGGCTTTATAACAAATCAGCGTTTTCCATTCGTTTTCTGTTAAAGTAAGACATTGTCCCTTACCCATAAATTTAACGACGGGTTCGAATTGCAGTTCTCCGCTCAATCCCACTTTGATCCATTTGCTATGACTTTTGTTTAACGGATACATACATTCCGCATACAACCGAGCGTTACACCCTTTCATATTGTTTTCAATTTTATTAAACGATGGTGTGGGTGTGTTTTTTCTCAAAACATTATCACTTACACTATTTATCCCACAATCTTGCGCCGTATACGGTATTTGGTCGTTATTTCCTAACATATTGTCCCATTCGACAGAAGGCAGCAAATTAATGGTGTCTTGAACAGCATCTTCCATTTCTTTTAACATTGTAATAGGGTTATTTATATTTAAACTTGATGAAGGATTATTTACATTTAAACATGTCGCTTCTGGGCGCTTATAGACGTCCTTTTTTCACCGGATAACGGACCGTCAATAAACGGCTATCCTTGTATACATATTTTTTACCGGATGGATGGACTGCCGTCTATATGCGTTAGTTTTGAACTGGTAGTCAGAGATTACACACGTGTGAAATGTCGAATAATAAGAAAAAAACTCGTATTGGCCTACTATTTATACAAGAAGAAACAAAAGAAATAGAAAAACGTAAAAGGTCATCGTGGGTGCATCCTATATTATTGGAAAGGGAAAAATATGGTGCATTTCAAACTCTTTTACGCAGTTGGAAGAAGATGAAACTAAATTTTACAATTATTTTCGGATGAAGAAAAAACCTTTCAACTATTATTAACAGCCATATATGATAAAATAAGACACTAGGATACTGACATGCGTAAATCTATTTCCCCGGCAGACAGATTAGCCGTTACGCTAAGGTATGTTAAAGAGATGTTCAATTTCAAATTATAGAAAAGTAGATTACCTGTATTAATTAAAACAAAATTTAGTAGGTAGTAGTAGTTTTATTATACTCAAAAAAAATTAAGGAGTTTTAGAAAAATCGAAATCGTAATCAGGCGATGTGATTGAACTTAATTCAGTAATAATTGAAGATTGGGAATCATCTTGCTGTATGAGTTCTTGAGGCATCCTGGATGTGGATGGAATGAGTTGTGTTGGCTGATATTCATAGTGCATCCTGGATGTCGATGGAATGGCTTGCGTTGGTTGATATTCTTGTATCCTGTAGTCGGGTGTAGCCGTAGTGTAGCCTCGATTAATATTGTAATTGTAATTTTGCTGCTGCATGGACGCTTGATTTCTCCGAGTTAAATTTCTCATAACTTTAATGACTTCATATTGAATTCAACATAATCGTCGTCACTATACTTGTTTACAATCGGAGCAATACCTTTGAAAAAACACATACTCTTACTCTTGTCTTCATCTTCAACTGATTTAATTAAAGTAAGCATTTGTCAATCAACTTCGCTACAGTCTGTCTTTCTCTTCTTTCTTGTTTTTGTTCTATCGGTAGTATTGGCTGGTGCGGTAGGGTCATTATTGGTTTGTGATTCAGTTTCTTTGTTGTGAGATTCTGTGATGTTTTTTTCTGATGTAATACTTGCTTCCGTTGTTCGGCGAGTCACAATTTTACACAAAAAGAGCATTTGATCGTAGAATTTATATTTTCGTAGACTTTTTGCACCAGAGCCGGATTTACATTCCTTAACTTTTTTGTGATATTTTATCCAGTTATCTCTTGCATTGTTCCTTTTTTTATGATATCTTTGCCTAAAAAAAAAAAATTGTTACAGATATTTAGCTGCAGGGAACACATTTAGTGATCTACATTACAGTTTCAGAATGGGTATAAAAACTATCAGCTGTATTGTACAAGAAGTATTTGAAGCATTGTGGGAAACCCTTTCTCCAATTTATATGAAACTACCATCGGAAGACGAATGGTTAACAATAGCAAAAATTTCGAGACGAATGCAAATTTTCCTCATTGCTTGGGAGCCATTGACGGCAAACATATTCGAATCATCAAGCCAGAAGAAAGTGGGTCAATGTTTTTCAACTACAAGCACTATTTCTCAATAGTATTAATGGCTGTGGTAGACACAAACTATAATTTTGTTTTTATTGATGTTGGAGCCTACGGCAAAGAATGCGATTCAGCAGTATTTAAAGAAACAGAATTTTGGAAAAGAATAGTAGGCGATAAATTAAATATTCCTCGACCTAAGCAGTTGCCAGGTGCAGGCAGTGAGTTACCTTATGTATTTGTTGCTGATGAAGCTTTCGCTTTACATCAACACGTACTTCGTCCTTACGGTGGACATCAACTTGACTCAATAAAAAAATTTCAACTATCGTCTTACAAGAGCGCGACGCTACGTCGAATGCGCATTTGGTATTTTATCCAATAAATGGAGGATTTTGCATAGACCATTAAATGTTTCAACAGATACTGCTGTTAACACTGTAAAAACATGCTGTTTATTACAAAACATAATTCATAAAGTAGAGGGTATTGCTAATGCTACTGACAATGCTAGTTCACACATGATGTCTACTCTATGCCATTTGCCTCGTTCTCATTCAACACGAGGTAATGTTACAGCAAATATGATTCGTAACAAATATGCAGAGTATTTCATGTCACCAGTAGGGCGTGTACCATGGCAAAATCAATATGCATAAAAATAATGAAAATAAAATGACATCGTTTCAAAACCTTCATTTAACGCAAGACAAATTTCTCTCCAAGCGGCAAAACTCGACTGTCTATTTTTATAGCACTCTTGGGTCTTGTCCCACAGTACAGGCCTATTTTCAACCAAACTTATTAACAATTCCATGTCAATATCACCCATTTTTAAAATAACGCAGGTAGACGGCACTCAATTTAAAGAAGACAGGCAATACGTCCGGCAGCGTCAACACGCACCAATACACTGACGTGGATGACCGCCCTTTCTTACACCGGACCGGTGTCCATCGCGCCGAGGGGAAGCGGTAGTGCATCCGGCGTAAATTGTTCGCCGGACCGATGTCCGGTGCATGTACACATTCATTATAATTCATACACCACCGCGAATCCGGCAAAAACACTGTCCGTTATCCGGTGAAAAAACGGACGTCTACAAGCGCACTCTGTCATCGAACTTTTAGGTACCATTTCGATTTTAGTTTTCTTCGGCATTAATTTTTCACTTTTTCCGCTCATACTTCGCTTCGAAGATGATTTATATTGACCTTGAACTCTGCTTGTCACTATATATACAAAGTTACTATAAACATACGTTCCCACAAATAAACCTTACTTACTCGTTAAACTTTGACGATTCCACACCAATTTCAAGTTTTTCGCACAACAAACACAATTATAATAACACGTGCTGTAGAGTTCGTTACCTTTTATACCCAATTTAATAATAATTATTGTCTCGTTTATACTGACGTTTAACAGACGACTAAACCAGAATCAATACTGAATTCCTACTTCAAACCCATCCTCTTATACAATACAACGACAACCTTGAGACGGTATTTAAGGGTCAAAATTCTTACAACTATGTATATACCAAACAACACAGGTCAATAAAATGAATACTTTCAGACTTTTATATTTACAATTTGATTATTAATTAATTGAGGTATATACGGTTGGCAGGGTTTTCATCGTCCCAGAATTCATTACTCACTGGAGGAGACCCATTCCACTGTCCTTGAATAAGGGGTTGCTGCTGCTGCTGTGTTTGCTCCCATTCTTCCATTTTTTTATTTTCAAATTCCATCTTTACTCGGGTCTTCTCCGGGTGGCATTTGTAAAGGTGTTTCCCAGTCTGTGCCGCACCATGGTATGATATTTGTTATATGGACTCACCACCATGTCTATAATAAAGTATAAATATTTAGAATAAAACTAATAAACAAAGTTTTATATTACCTTCTCCAACTGGTTGAGATATGCCAGTTTCTTTCCCTATTGATAAATCCATTCTACAGAAATTAAAAATTAAATTAAAAAGTGTAACACAAATAGTAGATAGCATTAAAATTTTATAAATAAAGAATTAAACAATAATAATAATAATAATGATAATAACTTACGATTTATAATATTTTCTTCTAGCTTACTTCTTGTCATTGTCTTCGTTTGTTTACAATATAATGTACTATTGACTTCTGTTTTTATAGCATTCTATTGACAAGATTTTGAAAGTTGTTTTTCTTCATACCGTAATTGTAAAACAAAATAAAACTTTAAAGGTGCATCCCCACTATGCCAATCGGCAATGCCGATCGGCAAAGCCGACTGGCTTTGTTGAAATCATTGTGACATCCCCATTTACACATAAAGTGAGTGTCAGTCGGTCTTAACTTTGTCTGAAAATGAGTGATCAAGAAGACCAACTGTTAATAGTAGCTGCTGCTGCAATTATTGTTATTGATTCTTGTAAGCGCACCAAATTGAAGAGGAGGTTTTGGATTCGACCAAGCCTTCGAAGCAGAAATAAATATCGAGGAAGTGATTTAATGAAAGAGTTAATATTAGACGATGCTGATAATATAAACTTGGAATATAGATGTGATGCTGGTTTCGAAACTTTTTTCGAATGACGAGTTCAGATTTTGAAGATTTATTAAATGTGATAGCACCTAAAATTACCAAAAAGATACTAAATTTAGACAGGCTATACCAGCTAGCGAACGTCTAGCAGTAACTTTGCGTTTTTTGCTACAGGTGAATCCTATCACTCGCTTATGTATACTTTTAAGATTTCAAAGCAAGTTATTTCAAGAACTATACCAGAGGTTTGTGATGCCTTGCTCGACTCACTTAGAGATAATATTAAGGTAAGAAAAATAAGAATATCTTTTAAACTTTATTCGTTACAAAAGTTTATTTAAAATATGAGTAACTTTCTACAAAGTGCTCAAAATTGCATCAAGCTCTTGACTGTCCTGGGTTGCTGTTGGGCTTCTGGGAGATGGCGCATTTGAAAGTAAATTTCCTTCAGAAGAAGGAGTACATGAGCTTCGTGATTGATATGGGAAGTGATGTGATGGTTGTATATATGGTGAATAGTTTCCATACATGCTTAGTTGTGGTGGTTGTAAATATTGATAAATTTGTGTAGGCGGTCGACACTGCTGGGGTTGCAAAGCAGGAAAATCGTATTTTCCCATTTCTGCCTCATACAGTGTTGTACTAATGATATTTTGCACCATAAATCTGGCATGCGCGGTTGGTAATTTCCGAAGCTTGATGGCAATTTGTTCTCCAAATACTCGGAACTCATCTTTTCGAATTTCATGGACTGTATTGACCTCAAGATTTGTATCGCTACGTTCACCACAGGCGTCGTACGCTGAAATTCGCGTTTTCTTTTACAAGATCTTGTAGAAGATATAGGAGTAACTGAATTTTGGGTTTCTACCAGTCCTTCTTGTTCTTCTATTTCTGGAGTGTGTTGTTCTTCATCCTTTTCGTCTTCGCCTTGTTGAGATGTCTCCTTTACCTAAAAATAATGTTTCATTTCAGATGCCAGCAAATGAAAGGGAATGGGAGATTGTAGCACAAGAGTTTCTAGATAAATGGAATTTTCCACATTGTGTGGGAGCAATGGATGGGAAACATATAACCCTGCAAGCTCCTCTGAACAGTGGCTCCGATTTTTTAACTACAAGTCATTTTTCAGCATTGTACTATTTGCAGTTGTGGATGCAAATTACAACTTTATATATGCAAACGTTGGTTCGCAAGGAAGGATATCAGATGGTGGGGTATTTAACGCAACAAATTTCAAGAAATGTATTGAAGAGAGCACTTTGAATCTGCCTTCAGCCCGTGTTTTACCGGGACGAAACGTTGAAGTTCCGTTTGTGTTTGTTGCAGATGACGCATTTCCGTTATCATACAATATTATGAAACCTTTTCGGGGTTACACGAGAAAAATTCTACAACAAGGATTTTTAACTATCGATTAAGCAGGGCACGTAGGGTGTCTGAAAATGCCTTTGGAATAATATCTTCAGTATTTCGAATACTAAGAACGCCTATGTTATTACAACCAGAAACAGCAACAAAAATAACATTGACTCTACTACATTTACATAATTACTTAAGGAAAAATAGATCCAAAGATCTGTACAGTCCTACAGAACGTTTTGATTTAGAATCTTCGGATACTGGAGATATTACTCCAGGACTATTGAGACAACATACTACACAAATGATGAGTATTCCAAAAGTACCTCGCAGGAGCACAAATGCAGCTCAATCTGTGAGAAACGAGTTTAAAGAATATTTTAATTCTCCGGAAGGTGATTTACCATTTCAACATAAGCACAACTAATAAATATGTTTTTTATTTTATACATTTAGAGAATATAAAATAAACTTACCTCTGTATCTTCAGTTTGTCTTGGTTTATTTCTATCCCTAAGAAATTGCATACTTCCATACGCGAACCATTTGCTTTTGTAGCAAGTATCTGATCCAGCGCCGGACTTAGTACTTTCCTTTTCTTTTTTACTTTCTCGCGCAAAATGACTCAATAAATTTTTTATTTTTCTTTCTATTTCAATCTTTTCCACTCCAAACGAAACACTTATTTCTAAGAACGCGTCAGTTCTCTTATTTTTGTTTTTGTAATCTAGTAATCGGCAATCCCACAAAACTGGACGGTCGCGGTACATATCAATTAAATTTATTACATTAGTATTTGTCCACTCCATATCGCACTTTCTGCTATACCAAAAATGATGAATATCGGTGTCGTTTATTACGAATACGTCTACACTACTGCCGTCGGCTCGGCTTCCTTTCATAAAACCGACAACAGTCGGGTTCGGATCGGCATGCCGCTCGGCCTGCCGGCAAAGCCGCACAGCATGTCTACACCAACGAGGCTTTGCCGAACGGCATTGCCGATTAGCATAGTGAGGATGCACCTTAAAGCATAAGATAATGTTATTTCTAATTGTTACATACAGTAATAAAATATTCCATAATAGAACGCCATTACATTTATATTTTTATCTACGACTACTATAGAAAATGATGAATAACGCATAATTAGTAGGCTAAGTATGTAATCAAAACGCACGCTTTTACTTTATTTCTATAAAGTGTATTTCGTGGAACAGATTAAAATTTTCAGATACCATTTTTCGGGTAAGATGTGCTTGTAAAGCAACATATGCTTTTACATCATACGTTATAATTACTGAGTGCTTTAAGACGAAAAAATTTTATTGAAGAAATGGTTTTAGTTTAAACAATTTCAAATTTAAACAGACATATCAACATGATGAAAAAGTAATAGACGCTTTAAAATTTAAAAAATAATACATTTGATTAGCGATGTATTTCAATTTGCAAACCGTGCATTTTCTTGAGTTCATTTAACTACTGGTGTTTTCTTTTAAACAGTTTCAAATTTAAAAGCATTAAAAGCACGATTAGAAATAATGGATACTTTAAAAATTTAAAAATAATACATTTGATTGGTTGTTTTAAAAAAATAGAGTTACTTAATGCTGGTTTCCTTACATTTCTTCATGTTGACTTTATAGGTCATTATATTCTTAACTTTGCTACATCAGCAATCTGTTTCCTCATTACCCTTACAGTTTCCGTTACTAAATCTTCTATGTAATCCTTTTATTTAAATTTTTAGGTCCTGTGTCCACAATAATTATAACCAGGTATGTGCAATTCTATTGGTAACTTGGCGATTAACTTGTTTATTATTCCACGCCCGATAATCTGCTTCCCTACTGCAGTTTTGCTTTAACGATCGTCGTTTTTAATACAGTCTTTCATCCGTGACTATAGTCTTTTATACGCGTGTTCGTCACTATCACTCTCTACGAAATGAAAAGATGATACTAATTTAACGACATTTATATACCTATTTATAAACTAAAATACAAGTTAAATATTACAAATTAAAAATAAACTATTTACATCATAAGCGACTATTTACAATTTACAAATTATCATCTAGATCACAACGCTACTCTTCGACGTCTTCACGTCGATCATCCTCTAACACTCCATCCTCCGACTGCTCCTCGAACCCGTCGATATCTTGGTCCGTTTCCTAGGAAACGTCAGATATGTTATCTAAGAGGTTTCCTAGGTGAACGGTATCGACGTCGAAGATATCGTCGGAGTCTTCTTCCAGCCGTCTTCGTAACTCATCTAACTCCGGCACTCTCGTCGCGTACGTATACGCCGTGTATCGTGAAAGTGCCGTCGTCGTATTGAAAGCGTTGCCCGGTGAAACCGTCTACCAAATAAGCTTCAAACATCAATGTTAGAGGATGAAAGAGACCCAGATAAAATTAGTATGTTAAATCGCCAATATGTAGGTTGCCCATCTCCAGACGTCGAAGTGCCATCTCGTCAGGTATTAGTAGAATGCGTGTTACGTACCGTTTTAAAATTAATTCATTTTTCCGCATAAAGAAAATAAAATCCTAACGGTTAGACAACCTTCATTACCTGTCTCAACCTTCAAAATATCGAAAATTTTGGGATTATCGTTTTCCGCACCATTCGCTGTTTAGTAGTGCAGGTGTAAAGTTAAATTAAGAATTTCTCTTGCAGCTAATGCTGGATTATTTAACAATTACACATAAAGTATTAGAAGATGGTATATTTTATTGGGTTGAGTATTCGGCCAAATTATTTTTCTTCGACACTCCTTATGGAGGATTTAAAAACTGCACTGGCATTTCTATAAAGCCGCCCAACATCTTAGGTACGTGAAATCTACGATAAGCATGTTAAATAAAATTTTGTCCATATTTCAGGCTTTTTCTTGACATCTTTTGTTTTGAGGTGCCATTCTGATAGTCATACATCCACTTGTACGAAGTGGCTTCTGTTTTGAAGTACCACATCTGTTGGTCAATCGGGTCAATCAATCAACCTATCAATCTCTACAGAGTGGCCAATCCCTTATCTTGGATTCCGTGGTATGGTTAAAATGTTTGGTATTTTTCGGTATCGTATTCGATGTGACGTGAGTTAACAGATTTATTTTCTTTGACTTTTAATCTACGAAATTATCAACTCATACATTAATACATTTACTTGATTTATTTATACGGTTTTATCCGGTTTTACTTCAAATATTATTAATTTAAATGTTACATGTAGTTATACATATTTATACGTATCTACTAAAAAAATAATAATAATCATTGTAAGTAATTGTTGTTACGGGTGTGGTTGGCCAACGACGCGTGAAATTTTATTTTGTGTTCATGATATATTTTATTTAGTAATTTTTTTAAGTTATCATTTTTTTCCTTTGATAAATTTATTTTATATTATTATTGAAATTGTGTTCAATTAATTATACGTTTTTCTTTTCCTTTATAATACTACTCTTAGCAGTACGGGTGACGCAACCACCGTTAAAAATCTGTTGCGTGGCGCCCATTTCTTCTCTTTTTTTATTTTATTTATATTTGAACCTCCCTTCACCATTGAGGCTAGCTGTGGAAAATACCTCCACCATTTCTTCATTCACTGCTAAGGGTTTATTTGTTCAGTTGGAGATTACCTCGACGTATATGTAGTTCGAGGAAGTGTAGTTTTAAATAAATTATTTAGTTACTTGTTTAATAATTTCATTTGTGCAACATGCGGTTGAACACGTAACTCCCCCGACTGATGATTTAAAACTATTACTTCACTCTTATATACTCTATTACCCCTTCACACCACCCTTAAATTTTTTATATTTTTTTTTTTTCATTTTTTTTAACTAAAAATTTAAATAAATTTTCTTTATTAAAATAATTTTTTTCTTTTTTTTTTTTTTTTTTTTTATTTTACTACTTTTTTTTTTTTTTCATTTTTTCTCCAACTTTATTTTTAAATTAATAATATAAATTAAAATAAATTTATTTTATTCTCAATAGATTCTTCACCTCTCTGCATCCTCAAAACCTTCCGAACTTTATCCATACATTCGGTAGTTATTTTGATACCGCAAACTTCGAGATACGATGGAGTACTACTGTTTTCCTTTCCCCGCAAAGCTATTTGTTATAACGGCTTTATAACAAATCAGCGTTTTCCATTCGTTTTCTGTTAAAGTAAGACATTGTCCCTTACCCATAAATTTAACGACGGGTTCGAATTGCAGTTCTCCGCTCAATCACTTTGATCCATTTGCTATGACTTTTGTTTAACGGATACATAACATTCCGCATACAACCGAGCGTTACACCCTTTCATATTGTTTTCAATTTTATTAAACGATGGTGTGGGTGTGTTTTTTCTCAAAACATTATCACTTACACTATTTATCCCACAATCTTGCGCCGTATACGGTATTTGGTCGTTATTTCCTAACATATTGTCCCATTCGACAGAAGGCAGCAAATTAATGGTGTCTTGAACAGCATCTTCCATTTCTTTTAACATTGTAATAGGGTTATTTATATTTAAACTTGATGAAGGATTATTTACATTTAAACATGTCGCTTCTGGGCGCTTATAGACGTCCGTTTTTTTCACCGGATAACGGACCGTCAATAAACGGCTATCCTTGTATACATATTTTTTTTACCGGATGGATGGACTGCCGTCTATATGCGTTAGTTTTGAACTGGTAGTCAGAGATTACACACGTGTGAAATGTCGAATAATAAGAAAAAAAAACTCGTATTGGCCTACTATTTATACAAGAAGAAACAAAAAGAAATAGAAAAACGTAAAAGGTCATCGTGGGTGCATCCTATATTATTGGAAAGGGAAAAATATGGTGCATTTCAAACTCTTTTTACGCAGTTGGAAGAAGATGAAACTAAATTTTACAATTATTTTCGGATGAAGAAAAAAACCTTTCAACTATTATTAACAGCCATATATGATAAAATAAGACACTAGGATACTGACATGCGTAAATCTATTTCCCCGGCAGACAGATTAGCCGTTACGCTAAGGTATGTTAAAGAGATGTTCAATTTCAAATTATAGAAAAGTAGATTACCTGTATTAATTAAAACAAAATTTAGTAGGTAGTAGTAGTTTTATTATACTCAAAAAGAAATTAAGGAGTTTTAGAAAAATCGAAATCGTAATCAGGCGATGTGATTGAACTTAATTCAGTAATAATTGAAGATTGGGAATCATCTTGCTGTATGAGTTCTTGAGGCATCCTGGATGTGGATGGAATGAGTTGTGTTGGCTGATATTCATAGTGCATCCTGGATGTCGATGGAATGGCTTGCGTTGGTTGATATTCTTGTATCCTGTAGTCGGGTGTAGCCGTAGTGTAGCCTCGATTAATATTGTAATTGTAATTTGCTGCTGCATGGACGCTTGATTTCTCCGAGTTAAATTTCTCATAACTTTAATGACTTCATATTGGAATTCAACATAATCGTCGTCACTATACTTGTTTACAATCAGGACAATACCTTTGAAAAAACACATACTCTTACTCTTGTCTTCATCTTCAACTGATTTAATTAAAGTAAGCATTTGTCAATCAACTTCGCTACAGTCTGTCTTTCTCTTCTTTCTTGTTTTTGTTCTATCGGTAGTATTGGCTGGTGCGGTAGGGTCATGTATTGGTTTGTGATTCAGTTTCTTTGTTGTGAGATTCTGTGATGTTTTTTCTGATGTAATACTTGTTTCCGTTGTTCGGCGAGTCACAATTTTACACAAAAGAGCATTTGATCGTAGAATTTATATTTTCGTAGACTTTTGCACCAGAGCCGGATTTACATTCCTTAACTTTTGTGATATTTTATCCAGTTATCTCTTGCATTGTTCCTTTTTTTATGATATCTTTGCCTAAAAAGAAAAAAAATTGTTACAGATATTTAGCTGCAGGGAACACATTTAGTGATCTACATTACAGTTTCAGAATGGGTATAAAAACTATCAGCTGTATTGTACAAGAAGTATTTGAAGCATTGTGGGAAACCCTTTCTCCAATTTATATGAAACTACCATCGGAAGACGGATGGTTAACAATAGCAAAAAATTTCGAGACGAATGCAAATTTTCCTCATTGCTTGGGAGCCATTGACGGCAAACATATTCGAATCATCAAGCCAGAAGAAAGTGGGTCAATGTTTTTCAACTACAAGCACTATTTCTCAATAGTATTAATGGCTGTGGTAGACACAAACTATAATTTTGTTTTTATTGATGTTGGAGCCTACAGCAAAGAATGCGATTCAGCAGTATTTAAAGAAACAGAATTTTGGAAAAGAATAGTAGGCGATAAATTAAATATTCCTCGACCTAAGCAGTTGCCAGGTGCAGGCAGTGGTTACCTTATGTATTTGTTGCTGATGAAGCTTTCGCTTTACATCAACACGTACTTCGTCCTTACGGTGGACATCAACTTGACTCAATAAAAAAAAATTTCAACTATCGTCTTACAAGAGCGCGACGCTACGTCGAATGCGCATTTGGTATTTTATCCAATAAATGGAGGATTTTGCATAGACCATTAAATGTTTCAACAGATACTGCTGTTAACACTGTAAAAACATGCTGTTTATTACAAAACATAATTCATAAAGTAGAGGGTATTGCTAATGCTACTGACAATGCTAGTTCACACATGATGTCTACTCTATGCCATTTGCCTCGTTCTCATTCAACACGAGGTAATGTTACAGCAAATATGATTCGTAACAAATATGCAGAGTATTTCATGTCACCAGTAGGGCGTGTACCATGGCAAAATCAATATGCATAAAAATAATGAAAATAAAATGACATCGTTTCAAAACCTTCATTTAACGCAAGACAAATTTCTCTCAAGCGGCAAAACTCGACTGTCTATTTTATAGCACTCTTGGGTCTTGTCCCACAGTACAGGCCTATTTTCAACCAAACTTATTAACAATTCCATGTCAATATCACCCATTTTTAAAATAACGCAGGTAGACGGCACTCAATTTAAGAAGACAGGCAATACGTCCGGCAGCGTCAACACGCACCAATACACTGACGTGGATGACCGCCCTTTCTTACACCGGACCGGTGTCCATCGCGCCGAGGGGAAGCGGTAGTGCATCCGGCGTAAATTGTTCGCCGGACCGATGTCCGGTGCATGTACACACATTCATTATAATTCATACACCACCGCGAATCCGGCAAAAAACACTGTCCGTTATCCGGTGAAAAAAACGGACGTCTACAAGCGCACTCTGTCATCGAACTTTTTAGGTACCATTTCGATTTTAGTTTTCTTCGGCATTAATTTTTCACTTTTTCCGCTCATACTTCGCTTCGAAGATGATTTATATTGACCTTGAACTCTGCTTGTCACTATATATACAAAGTTACTATAAACATACGTTCCCACAAATAAACCTTACTTACTCGTTAAACTTTGACGATTCCACACCAATTTCAAGTTTTCGCACAACAAACACAATGATAATAACACGTGCTGTAGAGTTCGTTACCTTTTATACCCAATTTAATAATAATTATTGTCTCGTTTATACTGACGTTTAACAGACGACTAAACCAGAATCAATACTGAATTCCTACTTCAAACCCATCCTCTTATACAATACAACTTATTAACAATTCCATGTCAATATCACCCATTTTTAAAATAACGCAGGTAGACGGCACTCAATTTAAAGAAGACAGGCAATACGTCCGGCAGCGTCAACACCACCAACACACGGACGTGGATGACCGCCCTTTCTTACACCGGACCGGTGTCCATCGCGCCGAGGGGAAGCGGTAGTGCATCCGGCGTAAATTGTTCGCCGGACCGATGTCCGGTGCATGTACACACATTCATTATAATTCATACACCACCGCGAATCCGGCAAAAAACACGGTCCTTTATCCGGTGAAAAAAAGGACGTCTACAAGCGCACTTATACTTCGACACAGCTTATTATTATAACCTTTTGACAAAAATCCAAGTATTTTGATAGTTAAATATTTGAAATCTGTTAGATGAAGTGAAGAGATGAATTTTTAACCTTAAAAAAGGTAATTGAATTAAGTTTACATTGTAAACAATACGTATAGACATAAACATATTTCTTACGATAAATGTTTTTTTA
This sequence comes from Abscondita cerata, assembly GCA_030710515.1. Lineage (NCBI taxonomy): Eukaryota > Metazoa > Arthropoda > Insecta > Coleoptera > Lampyridae > Abscondita > Abscondita cerata. The sequence goes on from JALBCR010002351.1 coordinate 297,579, forward strand.
AATAAATGTTATGATTAAAACTGAATATGTATAAATGTGTGCAATGATTTTCTTTAGGTAAATTCTCTACGTCTGAAGGAGATTTGAATACCAGTTAATAGCAAAATTAAACTAAACACGAATTAATGAATAATAATAAATTGTCTGGTTTTGTAAAGTTATACTGTATGTTTGTTTAAATATTTTAACGTTATCACAATTCGCGTTCTTTATATTTTGCACGATAGATTGTGTTATTCAAATGCTGATTTTTACCTATAGTTGTTTTCGATCGTTTGAACTTTTATGTGTACTCGTTCCTTTTAATAAAATAACGTTGCATAATTGTTTTTTAATTAAGTCATAACAGCAGATACCATCGAAGCATAAAAATGGCTCCCAATGATGTCAACGACGAAAACATTTTACAAGTTTGGAAAAATCTGTATCACGATATGGAGTAGGTATTCAACGTTCAACTAAATATAAAGTGAATCAACATTTAAAAATTAGCAGAAACAAACTAGTATTCGACAAAAGTTATACTGCAAATTGGAGCGAAGAAATATTTAAAATAGTTAAAGTTATAAAACACAAACCGCCCGTCTACCAAATTATAGATTTAAACGGTGAACCAATTGAAGAACATTAACATCTACGAGTAAACATGTTGGAAATGTTAGGGACATGTGCATTCGGATATATTCAATCAAGAAAAATTTTTAATCAACGGAGTTGAAATGAAAATAAAATTTGTTCGTTCAAGAGACTCATTCAATTTAATGGCGGCATCAGGATCTACATACAAAGTTAAAATTTTAGACGCGTGTTTGTTGGTAAGAAGGATGAGAATTAATCCTACAATACTAGTAGAATGGAAAGCACTTTGAGGCCCCTGAGGGTATAACTAGGCAGTTCCTTAATTAGGCTAATCACCTCTCACCTCATCAGGCAGTTCCCTAATTAGGCCTGTGACCTCATTAGGCTGTTGTTGTCAACAGGCTGTGGACGAAGGCATTCTATTTAATTACTTGTTTTTGTTGACGTCAATAGAAAATACGGCCTCTCACCTCATTAGGCTGTTGTTGTTGATGTTGATTTCCATCATGGTGGATGTTTCGGCGGTCGATTTGAATTTCCATCATAGCGGATGTTTCGGCGGTCGATTTGAATTTCCAACATGGCGCCCCATCATGGCGGATGTTTCGGCGGTCGATTTCAATTTCCAACATGGCGTCCTAAAGTTTTTTTATGAATTTAAAAAAACTTGGTTGAGATTGGAACTTGCAACCATTGCATTACCGAGCCAAGGCTTTAACCACTAGGCTACGGCGACAATTGAAAGATAGAGTTTGAAGTTTGTATATAGCTGTAAAGGTTGGTTAAGATGAATGATTGAATGATGTATGATGCTGTAAAATGTAGGATGATTAAGATAGAAGACCTGTTAATTAAAAAGATGAATAAGGTTAATTAAAAAAGATGAATACGGGATAAAACATTTAATAAACAAGAGATGAAAAGGATAAAACATATATTTATCACTTTTATACATTATAAACTATTTCACAAACAGGAATAGCAATTACTTAACGCCATTTTGTATGACGTATGATTAAACATTAAATAAACAAGATGAAAAAGGATAAAAAACATATTTCTACATGTATATTTCTAACTGTTATTCATTATAAACTAAGGCGATTCAATATGGCTGCCAAACCAACATGGCTTCAGAGTCAGCGCTAGATTTAAATTATACTCTGAAGTTGTTGTACAAGGTTGTTTTTTCGAAAACATATTTTTCAAAATAAGTAATATACGTTTTTCCCAATAACATTGACGTCATGATATCAGAATTGTATAAAATGATGTCTTATGTATTTATAAGTCTTGAAGTCATCTCAACAATAATAAAATGGATGGTAAATACAGTTACAACTCTACCAAAAAGAACATAATCCCCTACTATCGACATGGGTCCAAGATCACCAGTGTACAAACCATCAAAGTGGATTATAAAATGTGCAACGATGCTCGAAAATCTCACGGCGTTACAACAGATGAAGACTGTAAACAGAATCTAGAACAACGGAGAAAAATACACTGCTTAATGAGGTATTAATTCCGCTAAACAAAAGTTATACCAAATCAGTTTGTTTTGGAATGGATGTTTACAATGATTTTAAACCTTGTTTAAAAAATAATCAAATCAGGGTTTAATTCTACAGTACATTTTACGTTGTCACAATTTAAATCGTTTCTGGATGAACTAGATGATATCATTGAAACGCTCAACCATAAAGATGTTGGAAAATACGAGTTTGAAGATTATACAATCTATACAACAGAATTGAACGCTGTACGCTTCATATCAAAGAAGAACGATGAAAAGTATCAACTTTATTTAGGTCTTACTTGCTACAATCTATTAGAAAATGAAGAATTATTTTACATCTCGAATGCAAAAATTGGAATAAGTCTGATTTTCAATTTTATGAATTTGTTAAAGATGTGGTTAATATAATTGATAAAAGAAAAATGTTGATTATAAAGAGTACGTAGATATAGAAGAAATTGGGTATGACGACTTCATTAAAGTGCTGGATGAAAAATACAAGGAGAATATTACATTACAAGATTTAGTTAATAAATTTTCACATTTTGTATCCCTCACAATAAAAAATTATATGGAATCTTATGATGATCGGTTTTTGTACAAATAATTTTGTAATTATTTATAATTTGTAAAATAAAAAATTGAGTATATTAACACGTTTAATTTAAAAACTTCCTTACTCATCAGTTAACTATTGACGAGTAATATGTATCAATTTGAACCCCCATTTTCTGCGATTGTTGCAGGCCCCTCAGGTTGTGGTAAATCATATTTCATTGTAAATTTCTTAAAAGAAATAGACGTAGTATGTGATACTAAATTTGAAAAATGTTCTGGTTTTACGACGAGTGGCAACCCCTTTACAAAAATTACCTGAAGTGCAATTTCAAGAAGGCTTACCGAATGGATCTGTTTAACGGTGTAGAACCTGTTTTTAATAATAATTGATGATTTAATGCGTGAAGCAAAATGCTTCAATTGTGGATATATTTGCAAAGTGTTGCCTCACTGTAATCTAAGTGTGTTTTTCTTACTCAAAATATATTCCATCAAGGAAAAGACCAGCGCGACTTTCCTTAAACACGCATTACATTGTATTATTCAAAACCGCGCGCAAAGCCCAAATTAAACTTTAACAAGACAGATTTGTCCTGAAAATTCTAAATTTTTAGAACGAAGCCATTGATGCTACATCTAAACCTCTATGGCTACCTACCTTCGATTTAAAACAATCTACACCGGATTTAGTTCGTTACCGAAGCTCGATTTTTAACGAAGACGGCGCATGCTGTGTTTACGTTCCGAAAAAAGGATTTAAATAGACTCGTTCAGATAAATTTGTAATAATCCATCAATAATGCCCAAGATTGCTTGAACACTCTGAACTTCTTCGCGCATTAGCGAAACTTGGAAATAAAGAACGTCTTGCATTACTAAAATGTGCAGACGATAAATAAGTTCATTGCATCTGCGAATGCGTATACAATACTTTAATAGGAAAAATTCACGTCACCAGAAATCATGACTTTCGCAACATAAACACATCTTGAGAAGATTAGTAAAACCTGGAGAACCTCATCAAAAGAAACACTTACATTTTGACGCTGAAATTGTAGATATACTTCCTGCTATGTATAAGAAAAAAGGTGTTAGTTTCATGAAAATGTTAAATGCTTCGAGTGATATAATGTGGGACAAAAACGGAACTATGGCGATAAAAGGTAAAATAATTCCTTCGTCAAATAGTATAGACTTGGTGCATGACGCAATCAGACCTCGAAAAAATACGAGTCCAATAGGTTGGCCACAGTTTGCAACATTTATGAAAGAAGTTAATTTCCCACACGAACTAATCGGAAATTTAAAACGGAGAAGTGTAGTATCTCCAGTAGAACAAAATTTTGAACTTAAAAAAGTAGATAACGAAGCGAAAACCTCAATACATCGGACTAGATCAAGAAGTCCAATACAAAAAGGAACTCCAACACGTTCAAAAACATCACCACCGCTGAGTAAAACACCATCAAAATTTGAAACTGTAATCATGCAATTAAACACGATATATTTCGACCCTGCTAATGAAGTTGGATTTGCTGGCGCAAATTCTTTAATACAAAGTGTAAAAAATAGATATTCAAGAAATGATGTAGGAAACTGGTTACGGAAGCAAGAATCGTATACTGTACACAAACCTGTTAAAAACGATTTCGAGAAATAAATATATTGTAAATAATATGTTTCAATTATGGCAGGCAGATTTATGCGATATGCAGAGTATACGGAACATAACGATAACTACAATTACATATTAACAGTAATCGATGTTTTCACCAAAAAGCATGGGTACGACCTATTAAATTTAAAACTGCTAAAAACATTACTGATGCATTTACTAATATTTTTGAAGAAGCTCAAAACATTCTTGAAAGTATTCAAACAGATAAAGGAAAAGAATTTATCGCTAGACCTGTTCAAAAATTTTTAAAGACAAAAACATTACTTTTTATGTAACTAATAATCCTGATGTAAAAGCTGCTGTAGTAGAACGATTTAATAGAACTCTTAAAACAAGAATGTGGCGTTATTTTACTTATTCAAACTCTTACCGATATATTAACGTATTACAAGATTTGGTGTTATCTTATAACAGCAGATACCATCGAAGTATAAAAATGGCTCCCAATGATGTCAACGACGAAAAGATTTTACAAGTTTGGAAAATCTATACCATGACGGTGTAGGTATTCAGCGTTCACCTAAATATAAAGTGAATCAACATGTAAGAATTAGCAGAAACAAATTAGTCTTCGAGAAAGGTTACACTGCAAATTGGAGTGAAGAAATATTTAAAATAGTTAAAGTTATAAAACGCAAACCACCCGTCTATCAAATTGTGGATTTAAACAGTGAACCAATTGAAGGAACATTTTATGAAGAAGAACTACAACCAGTTACAATTGATTACAACACAACGTACAAAATTGAAAAAGTTTTAAAAGAAAAGGTAAAGGTCGAAATAAACAAGTGGAGTGGGTACGGTGAGAAATTTAATTCCTGGGTATACGCTAAAGATTTACAACAATATATGAATTTGGAGAACGAATTTTTACTTGACACTGTTGAGCAATAGTTCCATACACTATTTTCCGAATAATACCACCGCTAATTTCACAACCCAACTACCTAAACGTATAAGGTTGGTTGGAGAATGGGTTGTCGGAGTTTCTGAGCTACAATACCCTTGTTCATTCTTAGCCGTTGGTGAAGCTGAAAACTTAATGTTTTATCGCATTGAACCACCAGATAACGAGGAATATTATGTAGATGATGTATTAGAAAAAGCTGTAAACTTTTTCTTAAAGACGGTGAACAAATTGTTTATTCTGACGACAAATGGCATATCATAAAAATTCCAGCCGGCAACTATGAAACAATCGAAGACGTTCTGGATATAATTAATAATCACAAGTTAATCAAACCACTAATAAACTTTGAATACAATAAAATAACTAAACGAATTTCACTCACTCTAAACACATTTCTAAGCGTACTAGGATTTTCTAAACGGTTAGCATTACAATTGGGTTTTACCCCTGATCAAAATTTGGCAATGCAAAAACTGCAAAACATCCTGCAAACATATGGACTGGTATACCCTCGCAAATGTTTGTTTATTGTGATATTGTGGAACCTCAATTTGTCGGTGACATTTTATCACCACTTTTAAGAATTCTGAACGTCACTTCTGATAATTATAATTATGGCTGTCACAAAGATATAGTTTACTCTCCGGTACATTACATTCCTGTAATGCGAAGAGAATTTGAGAATATCGAAATGAATATATAAGGACCGAAACGGGTACTGCAATGCCATTCGAGTTTGGAACTTTGAATTTGAAACTTCATTTTAAAAAAGTTAAGTAATATGGCTTGTCCGTATCAACAATATTACATGAATCAAGCTGGTAGCGGTATCGGTGCTATTTACAGGGGAGCTCCGTATCAACGAGGGCACGGAATTGGAAGTTGGTTAGGAGGATTATTTCGTTCAGTTCTTCCATTATTTAAATCTGGCTCGAAAGGGGTAGGGAAAGAAGTGTTGAGAACTAGAACGATGTTAAAATCGAAAATTTAATGCAAGGATCGGGATATAAAAAGCCTCGTCAGAAAATATCGAGTCATTCATCACCACTTGTTAACAGAAAAACGTTAAAACCTAAGCGAAAAGTTTCTAATCTCGTTTACAATGATATATTTGGACAAAATTAATAATGGCTTTTCTCCATGCCCAATCTTGTGAATGCGTCAAGTCTGAATTAGATTTATTTGCACTCCCGTCAACTCAAACTTCGATTGAATCGGGAGAATGGATTTTTATAAACCACTATCTTCACTGAGTGACGATGCACCGATTGAATTTGTAGTGCCTGGAAATGGTAATGATTACCTGGACTTAAGTCAAACGATGCTCTACATTACAACTAAAATTGTGAAGCAAGATGATTCAATGTTAACAGTTAACGAAGTTGTAGGACCTGTGAACAACTGGATGCATTCGTTATTTAATCAAGTTGAAGTTTATTTAAACCAAAAACTTGTTTCACCACCAAATAATACTTATGCTTACCGATCATACATTGAAACGTTGTTAAATTATGGACCAGATGCAAAAGAATCGCATCTAACTTGTAGTTTGTGGTACAGAGATACACCGGAAAATTTGATGAATTGACAGAAGATAACGCTGGATTTAGTAAACGTAAAACATTAACATCTACGAGTAAACATGTTGAAATGTTAGGACATGTGCATTCAGATATATTCAATCAAGAAAAATTTTAATCAACGGAGTTGAAATGAAAATAAAATTTGTTCGTTCAAGAGACTCATTCAATTTAATGGCTGCATCAGGATCTACATACAAAGTTAAAATTTTAGACGCGAGTTTGTTGGTAAGAAGGATGAGAATTAATCCCACAATACTTCTCTGCACACACGAAAGCGTTACAATCTGCAACTGCAAAATATCCAATAACTAAAGCGGACGTTAAAGTGTTAACCATTCCATCAGGACTACAAAGAAAATCTTTAGATAATGTGTTCTTGGGTCAATTGCCAAAACGTTGCATTATAGGATTTATATCGAATAAAGCGTTCAATGGAGATTACGCTGTTAATCCTTACAATTTTCAACATTATAAAATTAATTACCTCTCACTATACATTGACGGGCAACAAATACCATCCAAACCACTTCAACCCGATTTTACAAAATCTACATATGTACGAGCGTATCATACATTATTCTCAGGAACCGGTATTCATTTTCTAAATGAAGGAAATGGAATTTCTCTCGAAGATTATGCCAAAGGTTACTGTTTGACAGCATTTGACTTAACCGCAGATCTCACTGCAAATATGAATTTCCAGTGGAATCTTGTAAAAACGGTTCTCTGCGAATAGAGGTAGGGTTTGAAGATGCATGGCGGAAACTGTAAACTGTTTAGTATACGCAGAGTTTGACAACGTTATCGAAGATTGATAAACACCGAAATGTGATGGTTGATTTCAGTAGTTAAGAACATATCAGTTATTAAACAACGTCTCACCAGAATGGATGCTTTTGTTGACATACAGGGATTTCGAGGAGAAGATAAAAATTTATTCCTAAGGAAATTGGTATCGTGTCTTCCGATGGACATTGTTGTGAAGTTTTATTTATAAATTCTTATTATTCAAAGTTGCCAAATTCAGTAAAACGAGAAATCCGTTATTTAGAACATTATTTTCACGGATTACGGTGGAGTGATGGCTACATTAATTACGAAAATTTTGAAAACGAACTCGCAAAAATGTTAACACCCTTTAACACAATTTTTGTGAAAGGTAGCGAAAAACAATACACTTTAAAATTTTAAATAAACCAATAATAAACATGGAAGGGGTTGAGTGTCCATCGTTTAAAGTATTAAAGAAAAAAATATGGAAGCAGTCAAATGTCTTCATCATAATATTGAAAACCCGTCATGTGCATTGGAGCATGCATTAATTTTATGCGAGTGGTCCAGAACTAATGGTAAAGATGTAGCAGGTCGAGCTTGCACACCAGCTGAAGAGTATTCCGAGCATCAAGAATGTACAACGCATTGTCTGTGCTTCTAATCAACTTCCACATCGTATACCGAGACCTGCTGCTGTAATTGCAAACACCGATCCGTCAAATAAACCAGGTCAACATTGGGCTGCGTTTTTCATCGATGAATATGGAAACGGAGAATACTTTGATTCATTTGGAAGACCTGCAGAGAATAATCATAGAAAATTCTTGGACCAAAATTGTGCAACTTGGTTTTACAACGGTAAAACACTGCAAGACTTTTCATTCGGGTTTCTGCGGACACTATTGTCTTGTATATTTATTTTTTAAACTTTGTAATATTAATACTTTAGAATTTTTTGGAATGTTTAATAATAATTTAATTAGGAATGATCAGTTAATTAATTTTGATGTACAATTTATGTTTTTACTGAAAACAAATTTATTAAATTTATAAAAATTTATTGTAATTTATTGAAAATAAACATTTGTTTACACATATTAGTGTTTCATTAAATTAGTTTAAAGAAGTAATCATATAAAAGAATTAATACATGCAATACGTAACTGAACGAAGTACTGAT